>JAJIYU010004482.1:0-24246 GCA_030144865.1 Tinospora cordifolia | reverse complement strand
TTCCCAATATCACGTCGTAGCCACTGAAATGAAGTAAGCAGAGATCAGCGGGAATCAGCTGGTCTCCAAATCTGAACTCAACTCCACAATACTTCCCTGAGCTCACTGTCTCGCCTATCGGCGTGGCAACATCCAATGGTACTGCAAATGGGCTTGTGACAAGTCTCAATTTACTCACCAAATCTTCGAAAATAAAAGACTGTGTGGCACCATAATCAAACAAGACATGCACGGCAACACCAAACAACAAAAACATACCATCAACTACAGGAGTCGGGGTTCTCTGGGCCTCTACTGCACATAGTCTGGCCCTCTTTCTCTGTCTCGTCTGGGACCATGTCTGCATTTGCTGCGATTGACTACTCTGTCCCTGCCCTGACTGTTGCTGTACTGGTGTTGGAGCTCTGGTAGGGCAATCTCTAGCCATATGTCCCTACTGGCCACACGAGAAACACAATCCTAACTTCCTGTCCTGCTCCCTCTGCTCAGTGCTAATCTGACCTGGTTCGGTCTGCTGCTGCTACCCTGAAGTCTGGGCCTGACCACTAGCAGTAGGCGCTCTAGATGGTCGTCGTCGGTCTCTCCTCTGCTGCAGGGCTCCAAATGTCTGACCTGAATACGGTCTCTTCTGTCTACTCTTAAGCGACTGCCCAAACTCTATGTCTCTCTCTACATGCTGGGCCCGCACAACCTCCTCTCTGAAAGTAGTCAGTCTCAAAGGCATGATCATTCTCCTAATCTCCATCCTCAAACCCTCTATAAACTTCTCCGTCTTCAGTAGCTCATCTACTACCATCTCTGGGCAGAATCTCGATAGCTCTGTGAACATTTGCTCATACTATGTCACAGTCAATGTCCTCTGCGTCAGTCTGATAAAATCTGATCGCATCTGGGACCTCCGTGCTAACAAGAAGAAAGTATCATAAAACAGTGTCTGGAACTCATCCCAGGTCATCACTGTCTCATCAATGGTCGGATCTGCCACTATCATCTTCCACCAGTGGTAGGCTGGTCCCACCATCTGATGTACTGCCAAAGCTACTCTCCTCGGTCCAGTCACTCCTAGCAGCGTCAAATGTTTATCCATCTCTATGAACCATCTATCTGCTGCAATAGGATCTGCCTGTCCCTCAAACTAGCTAGGACGCAGCTTCTGAAACTTTATAGCTAGGTCCTTCTCCTCTTTATCATTATCGGCGGACTTGTTAGCCATCTGTGCTGGACTCTCAAGGGGTACTGTCACTGGAATCGCTGCCTCATCAAGTACAGACGCTGGTGTAGACGACTGTGCAGGTACCGGAGGCTGTATGGGAGGCTGAGAAGACTCTGTCGGGTACCGGCTCGTCATGGCCCTATCCACTGCTCTCTGTATCATATCTACGAGAGCCTCTGAGGATACTATAATGGCAGCTGGCACCACCGCCTCGATAACACCCTCCTCTGTCTGTACTGGCTCCTCCGTAGCCTCTCCCCTAGACCTATCCCTACGGAGTCTGCCTCGTCCTCTAACTCTCGGCATTATTTTCAAGTCAAAAGCACACTTTCAGTATCCAATAGTGTAATCATAATATAGCAGAAAATTCAATAATTTAAGTGAATATAACTGCCTTTCAACTTTAAGCTGGATACCATGACTTGTGATAATAGCCATTCATTTCAACTTGCCTATACCCTTCGTGTTCATCGTGCTACAGTGACTCTAAGTTCATGTCTCTAGGTTCTCGATATGTTTCAATGGCCTAGGGTTTTATGCGTCTAAGTCGACAGCATTTTATTCAGTTCTGGGTACAGGAATTTGTGTGTCAATACTCAAAATAGTGATATCACATATATCCAAAGCAAACACCCAACAATCAACCAAACAATGCACGCCGGCATAATGGAATCCCTGTTCCATTACGGCTAGCATATATTTATGCCAAATCCTGGTCTCTAAGGATGACGCAAGACCGACCGTACGCGACCGTCCCATACTAGTAGAATATAGTGCGTGCAAGTTCTTCCAGTCTAAATTCAAAATATACATCGTAAAAACTGTACAAAACAGAGAGACAATTTAACAAAAATCTCTCTCTCTCTCTCTACAAATCCTCCAGTCTTTGGTTTGCATCCTCACTGAGTGCTGAGCTCATGAGTACCTGTAAAATAAAAATGGGATGAGCTCGAAAACCCAGTGGATCTCCCCTACACATCAATAGCATTATACAAACGAGCATCAAAAACATGCAAACAGTTTCAAATCATTAGATGCGTTTCAAACACTTAGTCAGTTTATCTGTTGCACTCTAATATCAGGAATTTACCATCTGATATTAGGAATTAACCGAAAGAGTGAACCACCCTCAGTATCCCAATTGTGGTCTTAAACACAATCAGGCACGACATCTTTATAAAATAGAAGTCTACCTCTGAGACCACGACCCAAGAAGATACTGAAACCAAGGGAACAATCCTCATGACTTTCCAATTTGAGAATCTCATATGGTCGCTCGCAGTTTGGCCTAGTTGGGGATACCCACGATGACATCCTGGGACATCGGGAGAACCTCAACGCGATGTGCCACCAGTGCCCATCCATCGCCCCGGTACGTGAAGTTCTTAATAAACCTTTAATGTTCTTTAGTTTTACAATCATAGTTTTCATTCTACACAACATACAAACATGCTTATTCAAATGCTAACCTAAGTAAAGAAAGCAAATAATCACCAAGCTGATCATAATATCCTAGTACTAGAAAGCGAGTAACCAGACATTAGGATATCATGTTAATCAATCCACCCAAGGCATACATTCCTAACATGATACTAAGTACAGGAATTTAAACATAGATCATATTTCGTATCTTACATCTGCATAATACTAAAGAGTGAGGAAGAAATAATCAACCCCACCTGTACGCCCCGAAACGTTGCTGGATCGTCACTCCTCGCACTGCAGCCCAATACTGTCAATCTGCATCATTAGATGAATATTTTTATATAGCTAGCACACGGACCGCGGTCGGCGTTAGACAGACCTCGGTCCTCAGACAGATTTCTCTTCATGGACCTCGGTCTTCACTTTATGGACCTTGGTCATCCCTTTATAGACCGTGGTCGACACTTTACGAACCGCGGTCACCATGTGACCTAGTTTCTGTTTTCTGCACTTTTCCACTGATGACCACGGTCTGCCTATAAGGACCTCAGTCTACAATGTATTTTTCCCTTTTTTCAGATTTTTCTCACCACGGACCGCGGTCGGCAGTGTGATATCTTGTTTTTTTAACGCTCTTTTTCGCACGTTTCTAACTATCCGAATGTTCTAATTTATTTTATCTTGATCAAATAACATACAATGATCATTAAAAATAAGTTTCCAATCATTTTGATATTTATTTAGAATTTTCAAAAATTCATATTGACGTGGACGCATTATGAGACTTAGGGTGATTACATATACACTATATACTGTATATATACACTAAATACAGAACATATTTACTTTGCATTGTCCAGATAAATCAGTTCAGGGATTGTCAAATTTATTTAATTGTACATGGTATGATTATATTTATTTGAATTTATTAATTATGATAACACATTCTGTTATTACAACACGTTGATGTTATATTTATTATTTACGAAAGAAAGGGAATTACAATAAAAATATTAGTTTGAAATTCACAACGGATAATTTTTTTGATCAAAAGCTTCAACCCATGTATGCAGATATATTCGTGGCAAGGGATTGATTTCTGTTCTACAGGAAGAAACAATGATAATTGAATATATTATTAGACATTATTTGTATTGCAACAAACCTTGGATTGAATGTGACCATCTTGTATTCCCAATTCATGATCCATCTGCATTGCATTGGGTTTTGAGTCATCTTAATTTCGTTGAATGTTGTCATTATGTTTACAATTCACTGCGCTCGCCTAAAATGGTTTCTGCTATTAAGGAAGTAACTCGTGCTTACAACACATTGTTACCATGATACCTTGTAATGCTTGGATTTTTTTATCTAAGGAATGATTTGCCAATCAACCTTGATAGAAAAGTTTTTAAAGTTGTCATAGTTGAAGACCTTCCTTCACAAATTGACTAGTGATGTCTTTTATCATTGTATGTATTCATTGATTTATCTATATGATATATGATTGTTAATACAACTCATGATTTTTATTTTTTATTTTTTTTGTAGTGACTGCAAAATCTTTATGTGTTATTTTGCTGAATATTTCCTTCATGGAAAAAAAAATCCCCTTAGAGTTCGATGTTCTTGTTTATCGTCGAAAACTTAGCTTCCTTCTGTACAAACGTGAAAAGTCGAAAGAAAAAGAAGGAACCGAGAGTGATTTTGGAAACTGTGGGAGATTTGACATCAATGTCGTGGTCCAACCAAGATAAAAATAAGATTCTAGATGCTAATTGTTAATTTTTTTTCTAAAACTGATGTACTGCATTATATTTAGTAGTAAAATATTTTATACAACTTTGCTGTTCATCAGTTTTTTTTTTTTTTTTTTTTTTTGTAAAACAGTTACATGTATATGTGTTTATTATATATACAATGTACATACAATATATTTTTGTGAAGATAGTTGCATTATGCTTAGAAAAACATACAATATATAGACTGTACACACATGATCTACAAAAAATATTTGATAAATATACAACTTTTGTACAAGAAATATACAATAAATATACAAAACAAGTCATTATTTGTAGAAATGAATAGCTTAATGTGCATAAAACATATTGTATACATAAAATATACAATAAATATTTAATAAATATACAACCTATATACAGAATATACAAGAAATATATAAAACAACTCATTACCTGTAGAATTAAATTGTTTAATGTGTAAAAAACATACTACATACAAGAAATATTCAATAAATATACAACCTGAATGCATAATATACAAGAAATATATAAAAAATACATAGAACAACTTATTACCTGTGGAATTGAATTGCTTAATGTGCAGAAAACATAATGTATGCGAGAAATATACAAGAAATATTCAACAAATATACAATCTAAATGCATAATACACAAGAAATATACAGAACAACTTCTTACCTGCCAAATTACAGAAAATAACATTATTATTAAAAGATTTCCAAAAAAAATTTTGTTTAACACTTTCCTTTTATTATTTATACCAACATTTTTGTTTTATTTTCAGTAATACCATATTACAAAATGGCGCGTTATAACTTAGTTATTCGAAAATAACTAACTAGCGAAAAACATTCAAATCGTGAAAAAAATTGCATGTGTATACTGGAGCTATACGAAAGTGATACGTTTGTCATACAAGAATAGATATGTCACCGCAATAGTTACACACCATTCACATTTGTATACATTCATTATTCGTATATAATGTGGATATCATACCATAGACAGATATCACGGAATATTAACATTTTTTATTTTGTGTATACAAAGGATTCAGAACTTATACTAGTATTATACAAGTGTAATTATTCCAGAATAGTTACATGTCATTTGAAATTGTAAACACGGATTGGTATATTGACAATATTCGCACGATGTTCATGTCCGTCAAATTTGTATACATGAATTATATGAAAGTGATACTATTGTTATACCAAATGAAATAATCAAGCACAGTTACACGTCATTAGAGTTTGTATACATGTGTTATTAGTCTGTGATACTGAGATTATGCCAGGAACATATATCGCGTAATCATAACGTCATTCAAGTCTGTATACTAGAATTATTCGTGCGATATTCATGTCGGTCAAATGTTGTCTACATGAATTATTTGGATGTTATTCCATTATGATACTAGTTACACGTCATTCGCGGGATATTCACATAAGTGAAAAGTTGTATACAGGAATTATTTGGATATTATTCGATTGTGATACTAGAACAGATAACCTAGGACAATTACAGGTCATTCGAGTTTTTATAAACTCATTATCCATTGGTTATACAGAGATTATATCATGAACAAATATCGCATAATGATAACGTCATTCAAGTTTTTATACTGCAATTAATCGCGCGATATTCACGTTGGTCAAAAGCTGTATACAGGAATTATTTGAATGTTATTCGATTATGATTCCAGAATAGATATTGCCCAATTACACGTCACTCTATTGGTATACCGGCTTTATTCATTTGTCATATTGTTATAATGCAAAGAATAGATTATCATGACGCATTTTTGTCATTCAAAGAATAGATTATCATATTATTCAGTTATTATACCTATGTTAGATAGGCGATGTTCTTACAGTATTCTCATATGATACCTATATTAAGTCTGCAAAAAAAGATCAACTAATTATTTTTTTTTACATTTAACAACACATAAGATGATTTACAATGCTTAACATACTATATGTATATGTATACTATACATAGTGTATATTTATTTGATTATATAACAATATATATACAAATGATATACCCACTATATACTAGTATTTGAATCATCTATACATTGTTTTGTATATAGCAATTGTATATCTCATTACCAATGTACATATATCTCATTACCAATGTGAATATCATAAATATACAACAGTTAAACACAAATTATAATGTATACACGATATAGAGCAGTATTCAAGGTTTTGGTGAGGTATCTAAATATCATAAATGTATATAGAAGCTCTTTACTCTGTATACTATGTATGCCAAGTTATTATCAAAAAACGAAAGAATCTTTGTATACCAATGCTGTAAGAATCAATTATTCGTTTCTAAGTCCTGTATACTAGTATATATTATTGATCTACGTAGAATCATTTTTTGTGTTACAAAAAAAATAATAGAACCGAAAATCAAAAATAAAAGAATTTCATACTTACAGAATAACAAAAAAATCTTTGTATACCAATGTTGTAATTCGTTACCAATTCGTGTATACTAAAATCGTTTTTGTAGATTGTTTCCTAATCTGATGATAGAAATTCTTTCCTTCTTGAAACGATCGATCAATCATATTTGTCATTACAACACACATAGGAGTGATAACTATATTTTGGTGTATTTCTACATGTTTTTTATTATGCCCCACTCTACTATATTTCTCACACTTATTACTTGTTGTTGTTTTTCATCCTGATTTGAATCTTCTCTTTCTTGGTCTTCCTGGTGCGACTCTTCCACTTGGATGTAACACGACCTCATTTTTAACATTTTTTGGTATATTCCATGTACGTTCTTCTGATATTAGATATGCTATACCATTATACGTGACAACCATTGATTCTTTTGTATAATATTTTGAACAATAATTGTATACATCTATATGTTTTTCATTAATCACAGTAATTGCATGTAGACAGTATCTCATCTATTTGGAATCGGTTGCAAGTACATGTTTTGTCCTTCATGTTAATTGTATACCTCCATTCATTATCATTAACAGTATATATGTCATCATTACATCCTCTACCTGAACATATAAAAGAAAATTTTATCCTTGGCAGTTCAAGTTTATGCAATATACATAAAAATTTTCAAGAAATATACAAAGAAACAAATTGTATACATAAAATATACAAGGAAACATATTGCATCCGAGAATACTAAACAAGAAAGTAGTTGTAGGAATCATACCTGCATTCTCACTGCCATTACAAAGTTATCTTCAAGTATATCATGATACGGTTTGCATAGCATTGTGAATGTTGAATGTGCGTTGTTTCTATTTCTGTAACTCCATTCTTGAACCAACACTCTCAAGTACTCAAGCAATGAACATATAGGTAGATCTCTATCATCTTTAATTACTGCATTTATTGACTTTGCTATGTTTGAAGTCCTTATTGAGTATCTATTATCAGTTGAATATATACGAGACCACCTTTCATATCCTACACTCTCTAAATTCCCCTTATACGCTTGTCTACATTGTCGAGCTCATTCATGTTATCATTGAATTCTTCTCTAGTATAAGCTTTTGCTACCCCCATGAAGAAGTCTCTAATTCTTTTTAGATTTCTTTTAAATCTACCTTTCAGTTGCTTTACAAGTAAAAAAAATACATGCACAATGACTAACCCCAGGATATAACAATAAAGCTGTTGTTTGTATATACTCTCATGCCTATCGGATATAATGCACAATCTTCTTCTATATCCATATGTAGCCTTGAATCTCATAAAAAACTATGTTCAAGAGTTGTCATTCTCTGAATCTACAACTGCAAATACCAATAGAAATATTTTACCTGATGCGTCTAATGTAGAAGCAATATTTAGTGTTCCCCCATGCGTTGATTTCAAAAAGGCTCCATCCACAACAACAATTGGTTTGCAATGTTCCCAACCCTAAATAGAAGCGTATAAAGCAACAAAAACATATTAGAATGAACTGTCATCGTTAACCTTCAATTCAACTTTTGATCCTAAGTTTGTTTCCTTCAACATGTAGAGGTAGCTTGGTAGTCTGGAGTATGAATTGCAAGGTTTGCCTCTCAACTATTTCAAGGCCTTTTTTTTATCATCATGCTTTAATATAATTTAGTTTCACACCAAACTCATTGCTCATGTCATGTATTATATCCTGAGGTGTGTATACAGTTTTCACATTTAAGTACTTTGTCTTTATCAAATCTGCCACAATCTTTGAACTTGCTTGTCTTTGATTACATGCTCTTACATCTATGGGGCATGTATGTATACTGAAAAACCTTCTTATCTTGAATGTGCGTGTTTTCCCTTATTTGGATGCCTTCATTTTCCCAATTACATTTTTTTCACAATGCACCTCATAGTATATATTTGTTTACAATAACAAATCACTTTAAACTAAAAGTGATTATTGATTGCGTAAATTCCCAACACCATTTCCAGTGTTCCTTTATCTTTGAACACCTGTCCTTGGACAAAATTATTATGTTTACAGTCAAATATAATATCTTCATCTACATCATCACGTTCCACAGTTTCATTTGTTGAGCCATTTGTTAAAATATTCATATGTTCTTACCCAAATACATTCCATACTGCAAGATATCATTGAAATTATCAATGTCAAATGCCAATGAGGTACAATCTGAATTTTCTGCAACTTCATTTTCATTTAATGCACAAAGAGTGAGTGCTTTTGAACTTGTTTGTATACTATCATGCACTGTCAAACATAGAGGATATGTCATAAAATAAGTTTCAGTTATCTTCAATTCTTAATAGAACATCAATGAGACATCATCGTTGATGTCCATACAAGGGTAGCCTTCTCGAACTTGATATCTTATATCTAGTGATCTCCTTTGTAAATCTACTTTCAATTTATCAGCCAAAATTCCTTTCAACATCATGAAAGTTGTGTTGAGTGATAGTAGCACACTGTCTACCTTAAAATTTTCATATTTGTTTGAATTGACGCATTCCGCACTGTGATGAACTAAAATTGGTAATCCATTATTACCTATCTAAGAAAAATATATATAGAAAATATACAAGATGTATATAGTAACTACATCTAAGGCACATATATTGAACAATGATAAGGAAATTATCTGTATATAGGAAATATACCTAATATATAATCCAAATATTTATACAAAAGCTAATTTTCTGCAGAGATTAATTGCACAATAATAAAAAAAGCAGCATGTACACACAAATATACAGAAAAGATACAAATTATACAGAGAAAGTTTTAAGAAACTAGTTGTTTTCATATATGTTGAATAATGTTATATAAAACAGACTATACACACATAATATATAATAAATATACCACAAATATACATCTGTATACCACAAATATACATCTGTATGTAACAAATATACAGAAAAACTAATTTGCTGAAAAGTTGAATTGCACAATGATAAAGACATAGATTGTATACACATAATACACAAGAAATATACCATAGATATACATATATATACAACAAATATACAGAAAATATACAGATTAACTTATTTTCTATAGAAGGGAATTACTTAATGTTTAAGAAACATGCTATGTATACATAATATTCAACAAATATTCAACAAATATACAACCTATATACAACAAATATACAGAAAACATATTTCCTGCAAAAGTGAATTGCATGATGATTAGCAAATATACTTTAACAAATAATATACAAGAAATATACGATAAATGTTCAATCTTTACACTACAAATAAATCAAATCATACAGAGAATCAATTTTATGGTGGGATGAGTTGCACAATTATCAGAAAACGGACTGTATACACGTAATATACAAGAAATATACATATAATATACAAATTGTATACAACAAACATACAAAAAAATAGACAGATCTAACATGTTTAGAAGAATGAGTTGATTTTTAATTAAGAAAATAGATTGTTTACTCATATACAATACATACATTATTCATTGTATTCAATAATTCCATTATATACAATATGTATATTATTCATTGTTACATCCATCATCATAGTGGCTGATAAAACCTAATCACAATGTAACCTATATACATTTACACATTGAAATCTTAATTCATAATCTTCAGTTTATTGTCTTTCAGAGTTTTTATCAAAAACTACTCAGTCACAGTATAAGACGAATGCAAAATCAGAGGCGAACAAATTGTTTAACATCCAAAAATTAGGAAAAAGAATCAATATATATTGTAAACATCATTGAATACACAATATCCTGTGATTTCGGACGTCTCTAATATGAATCAATTCATTAAACAAAAAATACACTATGTACACCAATTTATCCCTAATTTCTGTTGAAAATAAAAAAAAATATCAGATCTGCAATGTTCTAAAAATCGTATAGAACATATCTACTGCTACTACAAATCTGATTACAAATTTTGTTCTTGTTCTTCTATATTAGGCTATCGTTTATGATTTCAAATCATTTCCACAGATCGGTGCACGATAAACTAATTTGATTGCTTTCTATATTTCTTCTCTAATTTCACGCAATTTATTCGTACAAAATGTTAATTGCTATATTTAACAATGGTTTATTTTTGGTTTTTAAATGAGTAAAATGTTTATGGTATTTATGTAATTAAAAGTTGAATACTTGTATACCATTGTAATAGTTGGTATTTTCGTAATATATTACACAATAATGTATAGATACATATATTTTTCATATATATATATATATGCAAGTATGTATATTCAATTGATGTAATGGGACCCACCATGTTTTTTGGTTATAAAAAGGGTGCTTCTCATTCATTTTTACTACTTTCCATTCGAGAAAGGGCGAAAAAAAGAGAAATAGAAAAGAAAAGAAGAAAGCAGAAGTTGTTGTTTTTGAGGATTCGATACTTTAGATAATTTACTTTTACTTATTTTTAATTCAGAATTATTATAGAAATCATAAATTATAATTTTTATAGTGTAGTTTTCAATAAAGGTATTAATTTATTATGCGACCCAAAACTAGGGTGTGTTTTCTTGTTTTTAATTTCTACTATTTATGTTTGTTACTCTTAATTTTCTAGGGGGCATCATAGCATTTTTTTTTTGTTTAGGATGTACTTCAATTCAAATATAAAAAATTATTGTTATATACGTTCTAGTGTCTGCGGTCACTGATCGAGGTAATCAGATCAGTGCTTGGGCCTGTGTTTGGTGACCGCAGTCATCGAAACACAAAATAAAGACCATTTAGGTTACTGTAGTCAATGAACATAGTAATCAATGACATTTTGTTTGTATTTTCATGCTGCGATCAGTGACGATAGTAGTTTAAATGGAAAAAACCACCATCTTTTTTTTACATTTTGAGGTGAAATTTATGTGATTTTTCTTGCACCTCGACCCATTTTTGAGCATTTCTTCACTCCAACTAAGCAATATAAGTTCTTTTATTTATTTTTATGCTATTTTCATCCTTTAATCTTGTCCTTAATATAGTTTCGTGCACATTTGAGCATATAGAGCAAGTTTTTCCGTATTTGTTTTTCATTCTTTGTGCCTTTTTTCATTTTCTTACTTTTTCATTGTTAACAGTCGTAAATCAACATGAACATGATTTTTGCTCTTTAGTTCTATTAAGTAACTCGAAGAATTTGATGTTCTTCTTGTATTGAACAAAGTAACATTGAGTGTTTGCATTGCCTCGTGTTTGATTTTCTAATATTTTTATGGGTTTTAATGGGTTCTAGACCATTTTCTATTGATGAAATGTTTATGTCATTGGGATTAATTGTGCTAGCATACCTTTTATGCAAGTTGCTTAAGATTATTGACTAATTGCTCTATTTATTACTTATTCAAAGTTGTTTTTGTTGCCTATTGACATTGATTCGGGCCACTTAGAATGAAACACCCAGCATCGAAAGTTAGACAAGCACCAACCCCTCCTGCCCCTGAAGATAGGCAACACTTCAAGTTAGCAACTGCAAAACAACGGTACACAATTATACGCGATAGCCGCCATTTGATTCTAGAGAGGGGCATCATGCTAAAGACTGAAGAATGTAACATGGGCATAGATGTAGTTGTAACATCTCGTCACTGGGAGAAGTTGATTAGCACCCCAACCACTACAATCATTTTAGTAGTCCAAGAGTTTTACGCACATGCTATCGAAAGGGAAGGTTCAACAGTACGGGTTCGTGGTAAATGGGTCTAGTTTAGTGCCACAACAATTAATGAAGTTTTTGGACTTCCTGTGGACACACCGGATGAGTACTCTGCCCATTTAGCATAACGATTCAATGTAGAGGATATACTGAAGAATCTTTGCGTAGAGGGTGCTTCATGGACTTGTTACAATGACAAGCCAATGAGCTTATCTAAGAGCTCATTCATTACTCTTGCCAAGGTATGGTTATATTTAGTCTGTGCTAACCTTCTACCATCCTTGGCTATTAATAGGGTCAACATGGAGAGAATTGTCCTAGTATACTACATAATGAAGGGTCTATCAATCAACATAGGCTCTATCATTTCGAACTTCATCCGGTCAGTTATGGATAGGACTAATGCGGGCTTGCCTCACCCTACCTTGATCACAGAGTTATGTAAAAGGGCAGGGGTTGTTTGGCAAAAGGGTGAGTGTCTACTGAAGATAAAAGACCATCTTACTATGAAGATGCTCACCACTGCCCCCGTCAAGAAAAGGAAGACTATTGCAGAACCTTCACTTCCTGCTCCGCCAAAGCTTTCTCCTGCAACAGCTGCTTCATCCTCTACTGCACAGCCATCAGAGCTTCACACAGTGCTTCACAGCTTAGCTTATATCACATGTTGGCTTCACATAGAGAACCCGACGATGGCGTAGGCTAATCACCCACTACCCTATTTAGCCTTGTATCTGGATCTTACATGTTGTGGTCCATCAGTACCTCCTGGTCCACCTGTAGATGGCGATGATGATGATGATGATGGCGCTGATGATACTGATTTCATTATGGAGACGAAAGTTTTTGGGGACTAAGGTTATGTTTTCTCTTTCATTTTTGGATGTACTTTTATTCAGCTGCACTCCTGTATTGATAACCAATATGTTTGACTTTCTCTCTAGTTAATCTGTCTATTGTTTTACTCTCTCGTTTGTATGTGTCATTGTGCTCTTGAAAACAAGACACATTTCAAGTTTGGGGATGTGAATTGAAGATTAATCATCTTTAATATGTCAGTTTTAGTTTTTTTCTTTATTTTATTTTATTTTATTTTTATTATTATTATTATTGGGTTATTTTCTTAGTTTTGTCTTGCATGTTTTAGGATCATATAGTAAATGTCAATTAAGCTAAATTTATACCATACTTTTGAAACCTTCGCTGAGGGACTAATGAGATTTGAAGTTCTTATAGGGCAAGGAGACAAAGAACTAGGGTATGTTCAAAAAGTCTCTGTGCTTGGTTTGTTTGAAATTTGAATTTGATGGAACCCTGTAGTCTGAGGTAGATTAAGAATTTGAAATTGAGGAAAGTGAAAAGTGAAAATCAAACTACAAGTAAAATAAATTTTTCACGAACTCTTGAAGTAATTAAATCTATCTTAAACATTGTTTAGGGAAAACTTTAGAAGGGAAATGATGTAGACCATCTTTGTTTAAGTCACATAGCTTAAAGGTCAGTCTTGGAATTACTAACCTTCTGTAACCAATTTAGAGCCTTATAGCCTATTTTCTTGTTATGAACCTAAATATTATATAAACATTCTATCCTTTTATGAATATCTCAATTGAACCTGTTTGTATACACTCATGGTTATAATAATGTTTGCTTTAAGATGTGAAAAGAAGGGATGCTTGTAACACCCCAACTCCCAATCGGACCTCTCGTCACGTGCTATGGGTCTAGCACGGAGATGCACCCCTTGGCGGAGATGTCTCACGTGCGGGTTATCATCTGTTGAGAATCGAGGTGCTACTTAAAAATATTTTTGTCAAAATCTTTTTATTCAAATTCAAGTTCCTGACAGAAAATTCTCAATTAAATATCTGAAAACACGTTTTGCATAAAAAAATCAAAATAATTTTCCCCAGTTAGACAAAACAAACTAAAAATCTAAAATCATAAATTATAAATCATAATTTATGAATTATACAATTCACATAGCGGAATTTCTTTTTCAAAATTTGATTAAACTGAATACTTTATATAAAACATTTCAAGTCTTAAGATGAAAACATTTATTTATAAGAAAACAAGTAAATTGTAAAGCAAAACAAAATAAGTACATAATTTATCTGTTAAGATTTCAACAAAAAGAAACTCAAAATTTAAAGTACATTGACCTCTAAGTGTGATCATTTCTACACTATGCAGACTGGCTAGTGTTGACTACTATACTCCTCTTCTGCGAGTATCTAAAAAATATAAAATAGGATAAGCAGAAAGCCCAGTGGATCATTCCTACACATTACACGCCTTATACAGATCAAAACTCAAAACATTACAAACACTTTCACACATTAGGCGTTTCAAACATTCATTTGGTTTTGGTCAAAGTTTGTGACCGAAAGAGTGTTGAGATGACTCACGGTATTTTCTGTGATCTCGTCTAAGAATAGAAAGTCTCGAGTACCTTCTAAAATCAGTTACGTCAATATTATGGTATCACAGTCTAAGAGAGAGTACTTACTGCAGCTCCTACAGTCTCCCAAAGACTTCTAGCTGTCACAAGTAGCTCAAGGTTGGGAATACCTACGATTACCTTGTAGCTTGTCAATTTCAAACGGTGATATATAGGAGATGCCACCTTGATCCTCTACAAGCTCGTCGATTGCACCGGTACGTGGATTCTTAATAATCCTTCATCTTATTTTTAGTTTCACAATCAAATCCAATCATACCAAAAACATCACATATAACAGAAAATTTATTAAACCATGCATGCAATAAATAAATGATCATTCATCACAACATCACCCAAGCACTCTAAACAAGTTCAATCAATTTCATAATAAAAATCTAATAACCTAGAACTATTCAAACAAATGTTTTAAATCTTAAATCTACATAATACATGTGAGCAAAGAAATCACGCCCACTTGATTCTGCAGATCTTCAAGGCTACCTTGCTTTCCTTCGAGATGTTCGGTACTCTAAAATTGTAAAATCTGAAATTCAACAATCAATAAAAATTTTCTAAGTTCCTAATTCACCCTCAATCTCATTCACAATATTCTTAAGCTAAAATCATTTTTAAAATAATTATAAAGTCTAAACATTAATTTCAACTAAATTTATTCAGATTAACATAAAGTTTCTAAAGCTGAAATAAAAATTATTTTTATTTATTTCTAGATCTTCAATGTTTGTCAAAATTTAGTTTAAAAATATCTCTAAGCTTATATTTTCCTTTTCCTAATTTAAGTAAAATAAATTCCTAACTAAAAGGATATGTAATAATTTCCACAGCTTTTCTCTTCTTTTTTTATTTAATTATTTTTAGCTAATTGAAATTATTCTAATATTCGCATCTATGTATTGAATAAAATAGATTTTTTTTCGATCTCTGAATCACCACAAATTTAAATAATCTATTCATATCGTAAATAAATTAATTACAAATAAAATAAGACTTCTAAATATTATAAATTTAGTTTCAGTATCTAAAATTTTATTGTTTTCCTATAATAGATTCTAAGCTTTCAGAAGTTTAGTTTTTATGTTTTCAACTAACCAAAATAATTAAATTTTGAATCTCTAATATTATTCATCATCCACAATATAGAAATCATTCCTAATTAAATTAAGATTTTATTCGCAAAATCTTTTAATTTAAGTTTTTAAAAATATTAAACTTTTTTTCAAATTTTCTAAACATTCAGAATAAGTTAGATAATTTTAATAATTAATTTTAAATTAGGCATTGTTCATCGTCGTCTTCGCGCATACGAGGTCAAATAGTGAACCCCTTGTTGTTGTTCGTTCTTCACGCAGATCGCGCTAGTTGCCATTTTCTTTTTCACGGAAACATGACAAAAGTGCACCAGCTACACACACACAAATCAGATCTAAAATTTTCTTCAGATCTGAAATCACGCGCAAATGACAATATTGCACCATGCACTATTCATCTTCTCTTCACGGCTTTATCTTCATCTTCTTCGTTCAATCGCCCAATCTTCACGGACCAGCAACAATCACACACCCACATACTCAAATCAAAAACCCATCTGCTGCACATCTTCGTTCTTCACGGTTTTAACATTCCTAGACAGATCACACAGACACCGCCGGATTTCTTCTTCCCTCTTCTTTGAATCACGGTTAGCAGTCACAAGAAAAATTAGAATCAAACACAAACTAGCCACGCACCAAATTTGCATCCCCTCTTCTTTGTTCGTCCAGCCAACCACCAACTAGCAAAAGCCAACAAAAAAAATCCGGTTTCTTCTTCTTCCTTGCTTCTTCGTTACACCAACCACAAACCCCCCCAAAAAATCCAAATTTTCTTTTCTTTGTTGTCTGTCCAAGTCGTGAACCCCCACAATCACATTATTAAATTTTTTTCTTTGATCTTCACATCCATAACCAGCAATCACAGCCAAACCCTCTTATTTGTTTGCAACAGGTTGCACTAGATCAAAATCCATGTTTCCATTCTTCCTAAATCACAGATCGCACTTGTTTCATCACCAATATTAGATCTAAAATCATGCTCACCATAACAACTGTCCTTCGTTCTTCATTTTTCAGATTGATGATGCTTCAGATCTGGTTCTTCTTCATTTCCTCTGTTACGACGAACACACCAACCAGATCGCCCAAAACCCCTTTTCTTTGCTTCCTCTTCTTCGGTCTTCCATCATCTTCTTCCTTCTTCCATGTTGTTCGTTTGCTCATCACAACCAAAACCAATGATTTAACGCCCCAAATCACCGAAAAATCCAGATTACCCACCTTCTGGAATTTTTTTTCTCGGTTTTTCTTTCTTGTTCGTCTAAAACATGCTTAACCTAGAAAATTCTGAAAAATGTCTCTTTTTTTTTTTTTTTTTTTATTTGCCCTAAAGCTTAGAAACTAAGCTTCTATTTTTTTCTCAACCAATTAATCTTGCTGTTTGTTTTTTTTTTTTTTTTAACCATACAATACTTGATGTATTTCTAAAATTAAAATTTGATTTTTAATTTTTCAACAATGTTTCGATCAACCCATATTAAATCCTTATTTTTTAAATCAACATGATTTCCTTTTTTCCTTCAATCTACTAATATTTATTTTCTTTCTCAAGCAATCTAGAATTTTAATCTACTAATAATTTAGATCAACCAATATTTTATTTTTTTTAAACCATAATCTATGCATATATTTAAATAAAACATGATTTTAATTCATTTATTTCTTTTTCGCAAATTTTGTATTTATTATATTTTTAAAATATTATTAATTCAAAAATCTATATTATTTTATTTTTTTCTTTGCATTGCAAAGACAATTATTTTTTATTTTTTATTTTATTTATTTATTTTTTTGTTAAGTTATTTCAAATTCTCGTTTTTCTACAAAAAAAAATATTTTATTTTATATTTTTATTTTTAATCACGACGCATACACATTCATGAAATTTCGGAATGTTACAATGTTGATATTAAAATACATATATCTTCAATGTTTATGTTTTTTTTTTGAATTATATTTATTTTAGTGTTGTCAATGAAGTTGAACTTTCTACTTTTATATGAGTGTACATGTGGGTATATATTGAAGTGCAAGTGATGAAATGTAACCCCTTGACTCCCAATCAAATGTCGTTCGTTAAGAATCGAAATGTTATTTAAAATTTTTCTATCAAAATCTTTTTCTTTCAAATTCACGCTTTGATAAATAGTTCTGAGAGAAATACACTTCTCATAAAAACAAAAGATCAAATAATTTTCCATTTTGTTCACCCGTTTTCAATAGTAAGATAAAACAAATTTAAATTAGAACTTATCAATCATAAAATCACAAGTCATTAATCGTAGATCATAAATCACGCAGTGAAAATTTGAAACCAAAGTAATTACATATAGAATAGTAAAATTAAATTCGAAGGAAGATTATACATACAATTCTGTTCAATTAAGTAAATAAAATACAACCTCTAAAGCCTCTTATCCCGGGTAACCTCTCCTATGAGGTTTTCAATCAAAAGTAAAAGTCTTCTAACGTAGGTTATAGTACTTTACGTCTATGTGTAGCAGAAAAATAAAATGAAAGTGAGCTCGAAAGCCCAATAAATCATTCCTACACATTACACGCATTATACAGATTAAAACCCAAAATATTACAAATATTTTTAAACATTAAGTGTCTCAAACATTCATTTAGTTTTGGTCGAAGTCTGAGACTGAAAGAGGGTTCAGATACCTCTCAGTATTCCCCATGATCTCGTCTAATCATAGAAAGTATTATCTAAAATTAATCATGTCACAAATAATTATATCACAGCCTAAGACAATGTATTTACTGCAACTCGTACCATCTTCCAAAGAATTCTAACTGTTGCGGGCTAGCTAAAGGTGGAGAATACCTACGATACGCCTTGTAGCTCGACATTCTCAAGCGATGGATATAAGAGATACCACATTGATTTGCTTCAGACTTGTCGATCGTACCGGTAAGTAGATTCTTAATAATCTTTCGTCTTATTTCTAGTTTTACAAACAATAATGATTAATTAATCATTCATTACCCATCATTCAAGCATACCAAACAATTTCAATCAATTTCCTAATAAAATTCTAGTAACCTAGAACTATTCAAATAATTACTTTGAATTTAAAATCCATAGAATATGTAAGCGTAAAAAAATCACGCCTACGTGATTTTGCAACTTTTAGGGCTCCCTTGCTTTCCTTCGAGTCATTCAATATTTTAAAATTGTACAAATCTAAAATTTAAAAATCAACAAATCCAAAATACTCTTAAGCTTAATTAATTTCTAAGTTGGCTATAAAGTTTAAATATTAATTTTAACTAATTTTATTCAGATTAAAATAAGGTTTTAAAAACTAAAATAAAGATCAATTTAATTTATTTCTAAATCTTTAGTGTTTATGCAATTTAGTTTTAAAATATCTTTTTGTTTATTTTAGAAAGGTAATACTTTTACTAATTTAGACTTTTAATCTAAAAATAAAACTCTCATAATTAATTTTTAAGTTTCTATAATTTATTCACTTCTAAATAATTTATTTCAATTAGAACTAATAATTTAAAAACGCTAAAACTTAATTTTGAGTTTTAAAAATAATTTACTTATATTTAATAAATTTTACTTCACCTAAAATGAGATTTTTTATATCTAAGATTTGAAATAAATCTAAAATATTAATTTATCAATTAAAAATCCCTAAGTTACTCTTTCAAAATAAATTATTCATCTTTAAGATATTAAAACTAAAGTATAGATTTCTTAAAGTCTAAGTTTCGATTTAAAATAATTTTGTCTCAATACTTTTTTTTAAGTGCTTAACTTCTACTTGAATACAACAATTCTAACATTTTATATTTGCATTCTACTTTTAAGAAATTTTAATTTCTTGTCTCTGAAATTTCAAACCCTCTAAACATCGATAAACTTCGATATTCCTATATCAATATCTATTCAAAAATTCACATGAATCCAGATACTAGTTCTAACATAAAAATATTTAGCAAAGACTTTTAAATTTATATCTTTAACTACTGAAGTTTTAAATTTTTTTAATTTTGATTTTGCCTATCTAAAATCACCTAAATAATTAGTTTCACACTGTACCGTTAAATCCACCTCGGAAGGTAGGCATCATTCATCGTCGTATTCGTCGGGCGAACAACGTTCAACGACAAACCCACGTCATAAATCCACTGTTACAACTTCGTTCTTCTTTCAACAGTAGCAGAAAAACCAGCATCACGCACTCATTTCTTCGTTTGTTTCCATTCCCAAATCACACACAACTCAAAAAGGAAACTTCAGCATGTTTCTCCGTTCAACATGGCTCCAGCAGCAATACATTCAAACCATGGCCCACCTTCTTCACGGTTCTCATCTTCCTCTGTTTGTGATTCACGACCAAGATTTGGCAGTTGCAAGAAAAATCACACCCAGAAAATTCAGATCACGGCCAGCAAGCATCTTCCCATTTTCACAGTCAAGCAACAGAAATTCCAAATCCACAACATCTTTCCTCTATTTTGATTGTCACAAATCACCCATAATTTCAGCTCATCATCCCCTTGGTTCTTCAATCACCAACCAGAAAAATCTGGTTTTTTTTTTTTTTTTTCATCTTCAACACACTATCAGCAACCCCAAATCAAACCACATACATTACATACTTCATCACATCTTTCTACTCAATCCCCTCTGTTTTTCCTCTATTTTCTTCTTGTCCGTCACACCCAAATCACGCACACACAGCTAGGGCTCCTCTTAGATCTCCTTCTTTCTTCTTCATCTTTCATTTCGGTCCGCCCAACAAAGCAACAACAAGTTGTTCGTCGTTCCAAATACAAAGCATGCCCTAAATCACAAAACCCTCATCGTTCTTCTTCTTCCGCGAACTATACGAGCCGTTCTTCCTCTTCTTCGTTTTAGTCTAAAGCAGTAATAGATTTGAACATCTTTTTCTTTTCCCCATCGTTTCAGCTCACTCTCACTGCTTGCGGTTCACATGATAGCTACCCTCGTTTTCTTCTTCATGTTCAATGCCTCGAATCGCAAGGCTTCCCAATCCAGATTTTCTTTCTTCTTTCTTTACCGACCAGCATCACCGATCTCCTAAATCTAGTTCTTTTGTTCTTAAATTTTCTGGTTTGTTTCTGGAGCTTCTCCCAAATTCTAGTTCGTGCTTAATTTTTTTGGTTCGTTCTTGCATTTTTCAGATTATTCTTCATGATTCTAGTTTTTTTTTTTTCTATTTTCTTGTTCGTCCAACTATAATCAACCCTGAAAATTTTGAAAAAAAAATTTTTAAGCTTAAATTGTAAGCTTTCATTTTTGCTCAAAATCTAAAATTTTAGATTTTATTATTATTTTTCCATCAATCCATATTCATCTCATTTCTTCAATAAATTTTTTGGATTGTAATTTACCGATGCTTCGATCAATCAATATTTCGCTCCACTACTATTTTAACTCATTTATTTCTTTCAAACCATAATTTATATGTATATTTGAATAAAATATGTTTCTAATTCATTTGTTTCTTTTTTCGCTCTACCTTACGTCGTAAGTATCGTGTTATTTTTATTGTTATTATTATTTTAACATTATAAATTCTGAATTTTTAATTTTTTTTGCAACACAAAAACTATTATTTATTTTATTTTCACAAATCTCGTATTTTTAATTTAAACATTATTAATTCTAAAATCTATATTTTTATTTTATTATTATTATTTATTATTATTCATTATTTATTATTATTATTTTCATCAATCAATATGACTTTCATGTTTATTTTTCTTTTGTTACTTTATTTTAAATTCTCAATTTTTTTACAAAATAATATTTTATTATTTTTTTATATTACTTGCGACATAGCATGTTCGCAAAATTCTGAAGAGTTACAATCTATCCCCTTTAAATAAAATTTCGTCCTCAAAATTTGTATCAAGTTAACTAGCGTTGTCAATCGATTTATATTTACCACTAGTCCATTAAGCTTTCACTGCACTACTCTGATCATACTTATAGTATACTTCTTCAAGGCTTTCACCTAGCTGAGTAGTTCTATAATCCCTCTTTTTGCTTGAGGTTCCACATCTTCAATTGTCATTGGTGATATTTGAAATCACGTGTGTTATATTTTCAGTGGAAAGCTTGTGAATGTAGTCATCTTTTCGAGTTAACGCCGAAAAGAAACTACGAATTCACAAACGCTGGCGTAATTTAATATAAGAACTGTGATATTCTAACCAGGTATCATGTCCTACATCCATGACATTTCTATAAGAGGAATATGAAAACTTACCAATAATCTGATGTATATTCTTACATAGGATGGATTTGAGTTGTTCCAACATTTTTGTTTTCGTTCATCATGTAGTCTGACAGTTTGTGTGGTAAACAAGTGTAGCTTTTTTGTTAGAGTTTTGGCACAGATAGCTCAAGTAGGCACACCTATATAATTATCCTATTCTATCATCTATGTTCTTACTACAATCTTTCCCAAACAGACTAGGTCGTAGCTTCTAAAATTTGATCAACAAATCTTTCTACTCTCTCTCATAACTGACTAACCCGATCAGTGACACTATGTTGGGAGGTCCAACTTCTTGATGAGCCTGTGGTATTGCTGTTAGCTACAAGGTTCTCACCACTTGCCCTGTAATAGCCCAAAAAATTTAAAAATACTTTTAAATTTAAAAGTATATATAATTGTTTTTTTTTACTAAGTGAATTAAACAAAATATATATATATATATATATATATATATATATAATGGGCAAGTGCTCCATGTTAGGGTCACTCATACAAGCTTACAAAAAAAAAGGGAACTTTCTTTGCTATTGCTCTCCTTCACTCACGTAGAGAGTTTGAACAAAAAAAAGAAAAAAAAATCCAGATTTTTGGATCTGCAACACGTTCTAGATCTAGTGTTGCAGATCCGTTGCAAAGAAGGAAGAAACTTCATATTCGAAGTGTATTTTTATCTAAAGGTGTTGGTTGCTGCAGAACAAAGGAAAGAAGTAAAAGAGGAGTCGTATATGCTCACCAAAAAAAAAGGGGAAGAACAGATCTGCATTTGGCATTACACAAAGAGGAAGGTGGCTAGCTGCTTGCCAAGGAGGAAGAAGAACAGATCTGCAACGGATAGATCTCAGATCTGCAAACCAGCCACCGACCAGCCGTATATGCCTCTGTTTCGTGCTCACAAAAAAAATAAAAACCTACCAACCGCTGGATCTAGTTGCTTCACTACGGTCGTTAGCCGTGAAGAACGGAGTTACAAAAAAATCTGTTCTCGTTGCAGCTCGCGGCTCGTCGTGGAAGAAAAACAACTAGAGTTGTTGCAGCTCACCATGGAGGAAGAACGAAGCCACAAAACTCTATTTTTCGTCGCTGCAAGTGTATTTGTTGTTGTGTGATTTGGTTTGCCCAGCTGTGCGTGATTTGGTAGCAGAGAAAAAGAGGAAACAGGCAGCTGTGCGTGGTGAAGGAGAACAGAGCCTCAAGCTCTGTTTTTCGGTTGCAGCTCGTTGTAGAAGAAGAAGAAGCAGCCATTTTCCAACTGCTGGTGCGTCTCCATTTTCCAGCTGCTACTGCATCCTCGTATTCTTCCAGCTGCCAGTGCATCTCGGTTGTGTGATGTGCGTGATTTGGTGATCCAAGCACCTGCAATATGTGGTGAAGAAACAGAGCTACAAAACTTTGTTTTTGGAACTGCTGCTGCTGCATCCAACCAGCCACAATACTCTACCGTGAAGAAGAAAACGGACTGAAGAACAACAACATATGGTGTGCTGCATTTTGGATAGATTGAAAGAAGAAGAAGTGTGTGCAAAGAAGAGAAGAAGACGACCTGCTGGTGTGTCTCCATTTTCCAGCTGCTGCTACATTCTCGGACGTGATTTGGTTGCCCAGGTAGCTGCAAGCCGTGGTGAAGAAGAATAGAGCTGCAAGCTCTGTTTTCCGCTGCAGCTCACGTGGAAGAAGAGCACGGATTTGAGCTGAAGAAAACGATTTACTGCTGCTGGTTACCATGAAGAACAGAGCTGCAAACTCTGTTTCCGTTGTAGCTCATTGTAGAGAAGAAGATCTGGTGCGTGTGTGATGTTTTCAGATCTCTTGGACTTGTATGTTGTGCGTTGTTGTTGTGTTCGAATCAATGAAGTGATGAGCTGAAGC
>JAJIYU010004481.1:0-24192 GCA_030144865.1 Tinospora cordifolia | reverse complement strand
ATCCAAAACCAATGATGTAAAAACACATTCTCTACATTTTATCTCCTATCCTGCTTGCGGTGATCGCTTGCAGCAGGCTTCAACCTTGTCTGACCATCCGTTACATCTTTGACGACCGATGATGATCCACTTCGGTTATGATGAGCTGCCAATTCCTTTGCTTCTGAAGGCACTGCCGAGGAGGTCATCTCTTCTTCAATTGGAAGAGTTCGCTTCGAGCCCTCCAAAGCAACACCTAGAACAATGTTCTCCTCCAAGGCAGGTCTAGCCATAGAAGGTTGTGTGGAAATCTTCTGGCTTTCTTTCATTGAATGGCTGGTTGTTGAAGGAACACTGGGTTTTGAGCTTCCAGATTCTGAGGAATCGCTTGAGAGCTTCTCAGAAGATTTGTTAAATGCTGTTTGCTGAGTGCTAGTGTCTTTGGAATTCACAGAGGCCACAGGGTCCTGGCCTTTGCACTGTGAGTTTGATGCAGTGGGAACAGATGTCTCAGATATTTTTTTACCGGTCTTCTGCTGTCCATCAACTGTGTTAACCTTCTTCAGCTCCTTATTATCTAAGGTAGTAAAGACAGAGCTATCAGACACTGGATCCAAGCTCTTAGATTCAGGCATTGACTTTCTCACGACCTTCGAGTCTGCCTTGGAGTTTGATGTAGTCACAGCCTTACTTTCTCCATTGATATCAGACGTTAGTGTTGAAACCACTTTAGAGTCTGTTGTTGGAACAGCAGATGGGAAAGTGGCTTTACTGTCAGCTATGCCATCAGCCGATGTTTCAACAGCCTTACTGACAACCTTGACATCAGGCATTGAAGTTGCTGCAACTTTTGTATCCTGATCTTCATTTCTACGGGTTGAACGAGCTTGAGATTTTGACTTGTCGTCACCATTGATTCTATAAGATGGCTCAATGAGTAGGAGTGGACGGTTATTAGCAGCTCTTGGCCGAGAATAAATAGTTTCTGAGAATGGAATATTTTCCATGTCAGCATCACTATATATTTTTTGAACTGTACGGATGGGAGTGGCCAGGCGTGCTCGATGATGGCTGATGACTCGTAGGAGATCCAGCATAATAGCTTCCTGTCCAAAAAGTAATTTATAAACTATTTAATACCATGTCTGTCAATGTTGACTTGTTGAGGATCAACAGCTTGAACAAGATATATCCAGAACCAAGCCATTAATTTTCGAAGGCAATTAAACACAAGATCTAAACTAAGAAAGGTCATTCCATCACCCAAATACCAGAAATACTTTATCGGGTGGACATTTCCACTAAACTTCCAAAACTATTTTTAAAACTATAGGTTATCTTTCTAAAGAAAAAAAAAGTAAAAAGACCAAAATTTTAATTGTAATTTTACTTAGATAACTTTCACTTGCCCTTTGTCTCCTACTTTTCTGCCTTCATATAGTTTCTCTACTTTTACCCTTTTCAAATTTCTATTTTTACTGTTCTTTTTTTTCTATTCCAAAATTTTATTTAATTGAAAATTAATATTTTCAATCTTAAAAATTACATGCAATGTGTGTGCCCGCTTATTAGTAATAGTAATAGCACAAACTGAATGAAAACATGCATAAAGTATCATTGCAATTATATTGAACAAATAAAGTAAAACAAACAGAATAGGAATCAAATTGTTAACCAAAATCATCTTACTTTAACACACAGATACTCCTCAAAATGTGAGGTCTTCACAAAACAAGAGACCAAAATCTGTAGAAATTAGAGGGAAAATGCATTAAAATTTGAATCAAGAATTAGTCCAAAGAAAATAGCAAGAGAAACATGCATTTACACCAATTAAGAAAAGATGGAATTTTTCCTAGCAAGTGCTAGCAGGTTTCTATAAATTAGTAGCAATAAGGCATACTATAACAGGAGCAAATGCTCTCTTACTGTTTGTAAAATGACTAGCGGTTTTTAATCAAAAAAGAGTTCAAGGTACATGGTTAAATATACATAAAGAAAGGTTATACAGACAATGGAGTAAAACAATAAAAGTAGCAGAAACCCTGCAGAACAAGGGAAGCACGCATTCAAAAACTTGTGCTCATCTCACCCTGGAAAAAAAAACACTTTGTCGAAGTTTTTCAGATATAAGTCAGTTATATCATGATTTTTTTTTTCCAGAGAAGAAAATTGTATCATAAAAATTCAGTTTAAAGTTTTAAGAAATTGATAAATATTCTATGCTTGCAAGAGAAGTCGGGAAAAATCATCATTAGAACTCTATTGCTTAGATGCAATGTTTAAAGACACTTTTTTATACCCATATTAGCAAATACCAGTTGCACAAGATGGCTCAACAAAAAGAAGGGGTTGGATTGGGTGCTTTGATCAAATGGGGGCGGTTTCAAGAACCAATTGAAAATGGTGAACTAGGGATTGGGAACACAGGGAAGAGCCATTTGGCTTTATGTGGAAAGGGGGCATGGAAGTGTCTAGAGGATCCAGATGTCTACGGATGTGAAATTCTCATTAAGTAGGATGGGGAGCTATTTAGGAGGGTGTGGAGGGATGTTAGTGAAGGGGCCCATGGAGGCTTTTTTCTTCTCTTATTGCTATGGTAGTGGATATGGTTAAGTGGGTAGTGGGGAATGGACACTCCTTAAAATTTTGTGAAGATAGCCGAGTCCTTTCTTAATTTGTTCAGATTATCTAATTTTCATTTCCAACCTATATCTAATTTTTTTGGTCATAGCTCTTCAAGTTTCGTGTGCTCTCCTGGGATTTCCATTTCCCTGCAGCTTTGACTTTGAGAGAACAGGTGGAGACAGCTGATTTTTTACTGAAACCTCAAAAAGTATGGTTTTTCAATTTTGAATGTCTGTCTTGCTTGGTCTCTCGAATTGTTGAGTGATTTCTCTTGCAAGTCATTTGCTACTTAAGCGTCCAACCCATCATCTATTTCGTTTCCTATGCCTACATATTTGAAGGCTTCAGTTCCATCTGAACTGCATATCTTCGACTGGTTGCTGGAGATAGAGATCAATTGTCATGACATGCAGCATTGGCTCTAAAGTTTATTACATTTTTCTGCAACTGGTTTGTAAAAAGGATGCAAGCAAGGTTGTCAAGATCAGAATCCTACCTTCACTTGTTTTAGGGCTTAAGGATTAGATTGTGACTCATAAGATCCTATCAATCAAAGAACTTAAATCTTATTTGTTCATTAAGTTACCCAAAAACATAATATATATATACATAACGAAAAAAGAGAAAAAAAGAACTTCCAATATATTTTTTCTAAAAATAAAAAGATATATGTTTTTTAACCCACTTCAAAAAGCACAATAAAGTTTTTTTAAATAAAGTTCATGATACAACCATAAAACTAAAATGGATTAAACCCAACTGGTTTTGCAATAAGTATGTAATTGAACAATTTTTCCAAAAAAAAATAATAATAATAAAATAAAATAAAGATAATTAGGAAGAAGGAAGAGAAGAGAAATGCACAAAAAGTTTCTTAATTTGTTGAGTTTGGCGTTGCATATTTGGTTGTTTAACTTTCTATAAGTTTGTGTATGCAGAAATAGGTCAGAAAACTGCCAATTATTTGAAAAAGAAGTAAAATCGGGAAGGATCATAGTTGGAATGTGATTCTATCAATCTTAGCAATCCTACCCCTATTCGGATCACGATCTTACCACAGTCAAATTAAATTAAAATTCTATTAAGGATCCAAATTGGTTTCTATATGTTAAATCATGATTCCACAGATCCAGATTAGGATCCCGACAACAATGATAACATGCGTGCAGATCAGCTGTTTTTTAGTTGTTAGGTCAGTTAGGGGATTCTGGCATGGTGGTTCTCATTCTCTGGAGGGATTTAATTTCCCATCTTCAATCAAGCAGTGTCTTAGACGTGGTCATCTTATGGCTTTTATTGTAAGATTTGGGCTGTAAAGGTGATTGCTTTCTTCGCCACAATCTGAGGTTATTTGCTTAAAGAGGAACTCTCAGATTTTCAATGCATTGAGCATGAGGACGTGGTCATGTGGGATCCAAGTAAAATAGTGGGCTATCTCTTTCGGATTGGCTATTGAATTGGCAAAGATGTATTTCTTCTTGGAGTAGGGGCTGTAACACTTTTGGTTATTTTTCGGATTCTTGTATTCTAAGTAGTTCTGTGTAATTATTTTTATTGAATAAAATATGTTTGTTTTTCTCAAAAAGAAAAAGAAAAAGAAAAAAGATGACTCAACACATTTTGCTTGCAAATTAATTTTGTCTATGAAGTCTGAAAGACATACCAGAAGAGCCTGATTTTCAGGGTTAATATTATCAAAAAAAACTCGTCTATGCAATCTCTGCTGCTCTACTTGAGGATTTTTTGCCAAGACTTTACGCATATCTGCTACAATATTCTGTACAATAAAAATGAAGAAATAAGATTGAATCAAATTCCATATTAGATCTGGATCAAGAACTAAATATGGACAAAAGAGATTGAGATTTGCTTCTTACATTGATCTTATTAACATCCATGTGACTGATGGCAATATGTGTTTTTATACGCCAATGAGTTTTCTGACTAAGATTCCTCACGACATTTACTGTGAACTTGTGGTTTGGTATGTGCACTGCTTCACGATCTTCACCTCTTATAATAGTTGGTGACCACCAACCCACATGCTGAAACAGAAAATAGCACAAGCCTGAACATTAAATCCCACTTCCCAAATAACAAAATTATAAAGGCATTTATATCAGGTAAATTAAAAAGGTAATGAACAAAATAGAGAGAAACTTAGAAACATACAACCTATGTACTACTTGAAGGACTTTCTTTTGGGTGAGAAACATACAGCCCATGTACTAATTGGAGGCCTGTCTTTTGGGTGTAAGGATCACAAATGTAATAATGTTTTGCACAAGTCTCCTTCAAGATAACTTACTCCTACAGAAAATTATTTTTCCTATATAATGTAGTGGTCATAACCCATACTTAAATACATACCTCAACAGTGCCAGAAACTTCATAGCCTTCTATCTTTGTTTGTATCCATTCATTCACAACAAAAGGACGAGTTGCATGTATCATCACACTTGAGAGGAAGTTCGTAAAAATCTGGATATGCAAAAGCACAGTCAGACTACATTGTTGAAAGTACCCTAGTCTAAGAGCCAGGCACACGCACATAAAACAATAAATAATAAATAGAGATCAACATGAAAAGAGAATTCAAAACACACACCTCACGGCCTGCAAGGGTAAGCAATACTGTTCCAAGACCTCCAGCTGTAAGCCATTTCTGAGTAGAGAAGCCCAGCAACTCCATGAACAATGAAACAGCAGCAACCCAAACTGCAGTATACACAGCCTTCCCAGCAAATTGGAAACCCATCTGCCAGAATTTATATCTTTTAAATTTTCTGGTTTCCTTAGAAGATAATTTTGACTTTCAAGGCCACAAACATAGAAGCAATGAAAGTTGCTTTCTATGGAATACTGTAAATTGTTGAAAAAGAAAAATGCTAAAAGCATTGCATTCTCCATCAATCTAATCTTGTTTACTACCCCTATAGCAAGTTAACTTCTTTCAATCCCACCTAAAGCCTTACAAATGGTAATTCAAAAAAGGGAAAAAAAAAATGGTTGCATCATAAACAACGACCACCTCATGGGAATTGGGAATTCAAAATTATGACTCTATCATCATGCATCATCAATGTTTTTATTCAATTAAGGCCAAATAAGCGCTTTTAGACTCCATAAACATATATATGTATAGTGTTCAAAATGTACACTGGTCCAACATGAGTGATGATAGGACTAAAAGCATTTTATCAAACTTTTAAATTTAAGTAGCCGGTCAAATACCCTTTAGCTCTCAAATGGAACAGACCCCAAGAATGATTCTGATAAAAGGGGTCTTTTCTAATGACATTACCAACAGATTTAAAAGTTTAATAGGTACAAACATCGTGCATCTTAATCAAGAAATAACCCATGCATCAAGCATTTAGAATCACTGTCATCAGATCCAAAACATGCTACAAGATTAACTGTTTTAGACAAAAACAGAGTCATGTAAACCCATTTACTATGTATTTACTCTCCAATAGGATAATATTAGCCAAACTATTTTAGAAGAGAAAAAGAAAATAAGTTATCAAAAAATAACTCATTCTATGTAATATATTTGACCTTCAAAATCATCTTAACTAGTAAAATATCACCACCGATTGGCACAGGTATAGCTCACTTTTAATTCGTTGATAATGATAATTTGATGCTATCATAAACCCATCCAAGATGTAAACAGTATGAGCACGTACCTGTCAGTTTTAAATATGAAATTGATTGTTGAAATGACAACACTTGCACATACATGTGTGGAACGTATTAATATACAGATAAACAATGCACTTTAGTGGTAGTCTTCTAACCCTGCCTTTCGAGTTTCTGATATTAATACCCCTAACTGGCTTGTCGTCAAGCATAATCAGCCCAAACTGGATTATATTGTTGGGTTGGTCAGGTTATTTAGGTCACCTGGTTTCAACCACAAACCTTTCTCCCACTTCACAACAACTGATTTTCTAAATCAAACTAACTAAAAAAATATGTACAAGAAAATTTAAAATATTTTCATTAGCAATTGAATTTCTGTTTCTTGTCAAAATAATTTCACAATAAGAAGAAATTTCATTAGAAAATAATACAACAAACAAGATGTACATAATAGAGGAATACATGACCCACTTTGAGTGAACATGAATTGTGAGATTGAGCTACACTGCTATATTATTTCATGGATTCAAAATAGGATTTTGAAGTCCTGAGATTCTAAAGGAAGATTCAAAAAATATCCTCTTAATTAATTATGATTTATAACAGAACCTTGATTTTTACTCGGATTCTTGCATAACCCGTAGGAGGGAGCTTTCTCCTCTCTGAAATTTAAATAAAACAATAAAATTTAACATTATGAAAATTGCGGACTGCTATATGAAGCTGCAGCCTGTGGAAAATTCAGGGGAAGGATTAAACAATTTGTTAGTCTATTATACACAATGTTACCCTACGCCACAAGACACTATTTCCACAACTAAAATCCATGACCATTTAGTCGTAGATTCACATGGCAACAACTCTTCCTGCAACACCAACACTGAACTTTTTTTTTTGGTTCTCATGTACTGTGACAAAAGACTCTTGAATTTAATGAATCACACAATGATAAAGCAATGGAAACATACATTTCTTGTATCATTGGTATCATTTGCCTCCATAAAGAATTTCTGTGCTTGCTGAATCAAACTGCACAAAAGCAATGAAAATTTATAGTCTAAGAACAAAACATTCTTGATTATGAAAGAGCACTGAAAGTGACATCAAGAAAGCTCACCTTGAGAGGCAAAAGGCAAAGGCCAGTACTGTTGATAGTGACCTTACAAAATTCAAAAGACGTAGTTTAACAGCCTGGCTAGTTTCTGAAGGTAAAACCAATGGATCCAAAGCCCTGTACAGAATGAGTCAGTTAACCAGTTTTTCACTAGATTGAATTATTCAAGTCATTAGAGAGAACTGAGAAGATACTGAAGATCTCCCACTGCACTATTCAGAAAGATCTACGTAAAGGCACCTGCAGATCAGTATTGACCCAGTCCACAGCAACAAAGGTTGAATATAAGAGGTCATAACATAATGTGAGGTACTTTTTTTCCAACTACTGTCACTTCGCTGCAGCATAACAAATAAAATGAAAACAAAAAAAAGGAAGTGGATCTATAAGCCAAATAAGAGAAGTAAATGGAATAATAATGGAGCTTATGTAAGAGATTCATGATTGGAGACAATGAGAAGTGCATACATGGAGAAAGAAATTCCTGCTTTGGCGAATGAGTGGCCCCAAACCCCATATCGCAAAAACTATAATGCTGACTGCAGGTACCAGCTTAAGTATGAATGGACTTCCACAAAATGTTCTATATGACCTATAAGAGAGAAAATACAAAGAAATATAAAACAAGTGGAGAAGCCCAGAATGTCCTCCACCACCGATAAAAAGAGAAAGAAAATAAAATAAAATAAAAACAGAGAGAGAGAGAGAGAGAGAGAGAGAGAGAGAGAGAGAAAGAGAGAGAGAGAGAAATACCTTGTCAATCCTGCAGCAACATTTTGAAGGACTGAAACATCATTTGCCTGACCTGGTAGGAGAGATCGACATATAAGGGTATTATATCTGAGAGGAACATAATTGATTTGCCTGTACACACTTTCTGATAGACGAAGACTGGAAGAATCCAACTGCTGAATAATAAGAAATAATATTTATTAGGTCGTCAGCATAAATATAAGAAGCATGTTATGGATGATATGAGCATGGCATGGCAAATGACGTAAGTTTAAGGCAGAAGCATAAGTCATTGGTTTAGAAACAAAAACTCTTTTTGAATTTTTCTTCATAAGAAATAACATATGCATATTAAAAATGAAAGAGGAAATTGAGTCTCCATCATACAAAACACCAACAAAGCATTACAAAGGATGAGCCAATCTCTAAGCCTATGGGATAGATTTGTGCATTGTGATGATTTGTCCAAACAAAGCCATAGATAGGCTTTCTATTTCACATCTAAAACTCCAAAGACATCACTCAAGCCTCTGTTATCTTCTTCAACTAGAATGACCAAAACAAAAGGCCAAAACTGTAAAGCTGTTGTCTTCCATCCTTCTTTTTCATTTATTACCCATCAATCTAGCATCAATTGCACAATATCACGGTGCATATCTTACAGGAAGGATCCAGTGCATCTCCAGTTGCATAAGCAGCACTTGCCACGCTATTGACAGAAAAGGGAAAGATGAGTAACTGATAATCAATAGATCCTATCATTTCTGCATAATACATAGTAGAAGGATGCACAGCTTTACTTAGAAATATATCTTAGCCAACCCACCCTTGTTGGATGATATTATTGCAAGGACAAAACCAACTCAATGACATTAACAGACATTATCACTCAACCAACCCAGCTATTGGTTCAGTCAGTCAGGAGCTGTGCTGGTTTTGGGAAAACCCAACATCTGAAACCAAAATCTTTAAAAATATTTCTGAAAAAACATTGCAAAGAACTCTGAAGGGAAACTGCAAAGGGAGAAGAAAATAACTCCCTTCCCCAAGAATTCTCAGGTGGACCTTCCATGAAAAAAAGAGAACAAGCTGAAGCCTTCTTGAAGGTTTCTGAAAAGAGAGTTGAATTACAGATATGTAGAAAGGATGCAGAATTCCTTTTTCTTTCTTTCTTTCTTTTTTTTTTTTTTTTGGAAAATAAACAAACTTTATTCATGACAGAAGCATACAAAACAAACAAGTAAGACGACTGGACTAAACCAAGAGGGTTGATCCAAAACACAAACATAGAATAACCACAACTGAATTACAGTATTACAATAAACATTCCCCCAATTCCTAAGCCACCATGTAATAAGATTCACTTTGCCGCAAGGTGAAGCAAAAACCTCTAATAATTTGATATTGTCCACAGTTACCTGCTCTCCTTATCCAAATTATTGAAAATCCTCTCATTTCTCTCTAACCAAAAGTGACCATAATGAGGCATATGAAGGCAATTAGACCAGTTTTCTTATCCTGTCGAAAGGTTGGGCAAATGGGAGAGTGAAAATCCCTCTTCAATGTCATTAAGAATCGAATATCATCCTTCCAAAAAGGAAGTCTACCTCCTCCAAAACCCTCTCAAGAGTCTAAAAGCTATGAATAAATGTTCAGCACTTTCCTCAGCTTGCAGGATCATACATATTGACGCAATTATGACCGAGAAGCCATCCAAGAACAAAACCTTAGACGTAACATTGAACTTGCAGTATAATTTGCGAGAGAGCGGAAGGCTAAAAGAGGGGTGAATCACAGAGGGAACAAAAGAAATATTCAGAAGTGAATTCTCCAGTGGGATTGGAAATCCAGCTTACTGCAGTCTTATCACGCCTAACTGGAACTACAACAGTTAAGATAAGAATGACCTTGCCGCATTCTCTAGAAGTTAAAGACCGATGAAAGTGAAAATTCCATGATAGGGATGAAGACGAGCTGTGGTTTGGAGGAAGTAAATGGCTAATTGACATGCTTTTACTTGTCGATAGACGGAAGAGGTGCACATAGGACTCAGCTAATGGAAATCTCTCAACCAAGTGTCTTCAGAATGTGCGTAAACTTTCAAAGACATCTGCCTCTAAAACAACTTGCACTTCCATACTTGCTATGAATTACTTAGCCCCACCATGTTTCCAGTTCCAGCGCCAATCTCCACAACCACTGTCCCGCACTAAATGCACTACTCCTTACACAAATGTTCCCCATCCCAAGGCCACCTTTATCCATTGGCTTCTGTATGTCCATCCACTTCACAATATAGATGATTCAATCACAATTTCTAGGATTCCTAATTTGTAACCCAAACTTTGATGTGACCAACGCACACTATATGCTAGAACCCACCTGAACCTGATCGGGCAAGGTCAAGTTCTGGTTTGTTGGGTTGGATCCCTTTTGTGCAAACCCCACATACACACTAGCTTATATACAAGCAAAAGAAGGAGAATTTCTCTAGATAACATGACAACAGTTAATCTTTGCCAAAACTAGAAGCCAGTGCAAAATAGTATAATACGAATGCACATACAACTCCAAACTATGTCCTTTTCTCAGAACGCCTGCAAACTATGTCTGATCAAGACCAATGCATGAACGAAGATGATGAACCAACAAATCCCAATATCCCTAATGCAATGTGCTCACAATGGATGCTACAAATGCATGTCGAATTCCGCCATTACTCGACCTTTAGCAGTTCAAACAGTGGCAATAACCAAAATTTTGACATGACCAGCCCAAACTATATACTAGAACCCACCTAAACTTGATCATGCAAGGTCAAGTTCTGGTTTTTCGGGTTGGGTCCGTTTTGTGCAAACCCGTGTATAAACACACCAGCTTGGATACAAGCAAAAGAAGGAGAATTGCTCTAGATAACATGACAACAATTAATCTTTGCCAAAACTAGAAGCTAGTAAATGCAAAATATAGGGTATACTACAAATGCACAAACAACTCCAAACTATGCCCCTTTTTCAAAATGGCTCCAAACTATGTCCGTTTCAAGATCAATGCACAAACGAAGACGATGAACTAACAAATCATAGGATTGCAATGTGTTTGCCATGGATGCTACAAATGCATGTTGAGTTTAGCCATTGCTAGACCCTTTTGCAATTCAAACAATGGCATTAACTAAAAGAAGAAGGAGAAGGCGAAGGAGAAATAGACACGGTAGACGAAGAAGAAGATGATGTGGATAATGCAATGTGTGAAGCTCATCTCTTCAATATCTCAACATAGCAGCAACAATAGCAACGACAGTGCAGTCTGAATCACCCGAGAAATCCATTTGTCTTGGCATCCTATTGTTGGAGCTAGGTTTGTTTTCCCAATGAGAATGAAGCAACCAAGGTCTTCGTGGATGGATTCCATGTGAAAATTCCTAACAGAATTTGTATTTACAATCACAATTACTTGCAAAGCTCTCTACAGCTATCTTTACCTTGCTTTGTCCTTCAATGTCAATGCTCACTAGCACGAGTATGTTGAAGATAAGCATGAAATGTAAACTGGAATTGATCACCACTATAGATCCATTGGTCATTGCGATGATTCCTCCCCAAGTTTATTCTCTAGGATTTTTTTTTATTTTTTGAAGAGACTATATTCTCTAGGATTTTTTTGAGTGTTCAATCGAACATGCAGCTTGAGTCAAGTATCGAACATGATGGATAAGTTACCAAAAGAAAAAAAAAAATGCTCTTTCAACCTTGTGGGCAACGTTGTTTTCAGTGGGGGAGGAATGATAGGTCTCAACTATAGTGGTTAGTTGATAGAACTTAGGTTAGTTATAATACTAGTATAAATAATGTTGAGTGGTGGTTTTTGGGGATCATCCATTTATTCAGTGAGTTGAATTTTGGAAAGTGTACCCCTCTCAAATTAGTTATATCTTTCTTAATTGTTGTTACATTGAATCCTTAATACAAGTCTACTTTCAAATTTCAATTCCTATCTTATACCCACTACCCAATGCAAGTTGTTCTCACCATTGAGGGGCATAGTTTACTTGTGAACTAAAAAGTTGTATTTGAATTGGCACAGGCGACCTCTAAGCCACCATAAAGCAGCATCAACCAGTCTGCCAACACCCATCATTCATATGACAAAGACTGCAACGGAAAATTAGGTAACAGTAATAGAAATTGGCATTATTATATAAGGTATAAAATTTTGGTTATTGGTTTTCCTCCTTTTCTTCCTTCCTTTCTATCTTTTCTTTCTTCTTCTCCATGCTACATCACCACACAAGGGCTTGAACCTTAAAAAGGAAGGAACATGAGATTTTTGAGTGAAACTATGAAAGAGAAATAGAGAAATAGAAGTTGTCCCAAAGATCTAGTTATATGGGGGAAGAGATGTCCACACAACTAATAACCAAAAGAATTACACCTTAATTCTCACATTCTCTTGCCTAGGTAGAAGGCCGCCTTAGCTCTAGCAATCACTGATTGTAAGTGGACCATTTAAAATGGAAATTCCATGATGGACTATTGATTAGCTTGTTAGGGCAAGAAAAGAAGATTGGATTGGATCAATATAAAGGGTTGAAACGAATATAATGAGGGAAATGAGCATTTGAATGGATCATCACTACTTCAAGAGTATTCCCAAAATTAGAAATTGCATGCATTACTCAAACTCATACTTAACCAGCTCACACAACTCTGGGTAAAAGCAGAGAGGAACTTTCAACGGCTTCTATTGAGTTAAAACAGAAAACATGATCAGTCCCTATCCTTTTCTTTTCTTCTTCTTTCTGCCCCTTGATGTGATCATCCTTTCTATCAGAAATTTCTGAAATACTTTCCAAATTTCATCATCAAAACAGAAACATAAATCAGCCCAAAAAAGATCCAAGAACTCTCTTTTGAAAGACCCATCATCAACGAGACGTTCGGGGCAACAGTAGAAAGGTATAATGATCTTATTCCTTTCTAATGTTCACTTTTTGATTTCCAGCAATAATCGAATGATTTAGAAGGATTATAGGTTTATGAAAACATGAAAGGTGGAAGGAAATAACATCTACATGGGGAAAGGGATCAAATATGCATGTATGTTCATGAAACTAGTAACTATGCATGATGCATATAGAGATTAACAATATATATGATAAAGTGATGTTAATAAGGTGTTATTTGATGAAAAACCAGCAAGTAGGGTTGCTGGAAAATCATGAATATCGATGCACAAAATTCTGATTTTTAGGGAATGATGATAAAGCATACAAACAAGGCATGTATGCAAGATATAATTAGGGTATTGGCATGTTTAAGTGACAATTGAGTGTAATTGCAAATTAGGTGAGAGTTCAATATATTTAGATGTCAAAAACCAGCAAGTAGGCTGCTGGAAAATAGAGATCTAAGTTATATGTAATGTTAATATTGGAGTGTTATAAAATAGCACACCCATGAGAACCGTATGCATGAAATAATTAAGATACATGCATGTTTAAGAGATGGTTAAGCATGATCACTAATAGGGTGTTGTTTGATGCATATATGAATCAAAAACCAGCAAGGTAGCTTGCTGGAAAATTATGGCTAAACATGCTTAAGAGGCTAGAAAGGGATGTAAGATTTTAACATACATCAAATCTTGTCCCTGCTGTTCAGCTTCGTCTACCAAGGCGATTCACTCTCCACCACTATTTACTACCAAGGATGTGTTCTTCAATACTATATTCCCAATTCCAGCGCTCCCTGCTCTTCTCGCCCACCACCTTCTTCCCAACTACTAAGTGAAGATGATGTACTCCATATGCCCCTTCTCAAAGGAACCTCTTAGGATCTTCTTAACATAAGCAAAGACATGTCTCGGCATTTTGCATATAAAGAGATAGTAAATTCAGAAAACATGATCAATGACCTAGCTAGAGGCAGGGAGGCGGGTGTCAGCCAAAAATATAGCAGGAAATCCCCCTGGAGGGCAATAGCCAATCTTTATCCCCAATTCAAAAAACTTATTAGATGGAAGATGGGTAATGGTGAGGAAGCTCGATTTTGGAAAGACCGGTGGTGTGCTACTGACAATTTAAAGGATATATTTCCAAGTCTGTACAAGCTCTCTGACAAACGTGAAGCCCCAATATCAGCTTTCATTAACAGAACAACGGAAGAAGGAATAGGAAGCTGGGCTTGGAATCTCCACATAATGAGGAATATTAAGGAAGACCTAATGCAGGAAGTCATGGAGCTGCTTAACCTGCTACAGCCGATTCAAATTTGGAAACTAAGTACAGAGTCAAATGGATGGGAGGCAAGGAAAACAAATTCACCGTTCAGTCCTTCTACTAGAATTAAATAGTGTTCGAACAACATCAAGCCCGCCAACCTCGTGTGAAAAACAAAAATACCCACCAAAGCGAAAATCTTAGCCTGGCTCATTGTTCTTAACAAATTAAATGTAGATGATGTAGTGCAAAAAAAAAACTGCCTAATCATACTTTAAAACATTCCATCTGCTACCTATGCAGAAGAGATGAAGAAACCACAACTCACATATTTGGGAGATGCAAGTTCATATTAGACGTTTGGGAAGGCTAGACGCAGAGATGCCAAGGAATCAGACCATGGAGACTGGAAGCTGAAGATCAAACTTTGGAGGGTGCTCAAGCTAGAAAAATGCAAGCCTACAGTAGAGTCATTATTTTTGCTATATGGTATAGTGTTTGGGAGGAAAGGAATAGCAGGATATTTAAGAATACATGTAAAGATAGCAATAGGGTTTCGGAGAGATCCAAAATTTTGTTTTGTACATGGATCGCCAACACTAAAATGAGTCATGGGTACACTTTTGGGGATTGGTTAGAGAACTGGCATAACATTTTGTACTCTTTATAACTCAGTTTTCAGATTTCTCATCTGAAAACTCTTTAGTTATAATAATATTTATGGTTTCTCTTCCAAAAAAAAAAAAAAAAAAAGGAAGAAGAAATTATGGATTCAATCACTTGTTTATTAGGATGAAGGCATACGTTTGCAGTCAATATAAAACAAGTAATCAATAAAAGGTATTTATAAGAAATTTAAAAAGACTCATTTGCCCTTGTCCAAATCCTCTTATTCTCTTACATATAACTTAACACCAAATGAAGGCAAAAATTAGCTGCAATGCCATATTCAAGATAAATCTAAGCAAGATTTAGCAAATCCTAAGTCAATAAAACAATTCCTATATTTAACAAATGTGCATAATGCACCAGAGTTTATATCGCCTACAAGCTATAGCCATAAATGGTAGAAACTTGCTTCTTCTTGCTCGGCATCACAATGCAAAATACGAACAGAATTAAAATAGTTATGTAAGACATATCAATGCAAACCAGTGTAGCACTGTGTTAACTTAAGAATGTACATAGAACCAATAAGAATCATACTGAGCCATAAGATGAAAGGGAGACATGCCGCAATCTGCAACTGCCTCTTCCTACTACATTCTGAACTGACCAGAAAAACATAAAACAAAATCAGAGATATAACAGAATGAACAGATACTGCTAACAATGAAAATACAATCCACAAAAAGAAAGGTATGCAGGATATAAGTGACGTGCCTTGAATTGGTTAACACAACCATGATTCCTGCATCTTCTGAGGTCACTTGGGACATGAAGAGAGCCAGCAACAGCCATTACGTAAAACAATTAAAAGACACCTCTAGTAGCAGAAGATCATAATGTTCATTAAAAATGATTAACACCCAAAAACGCCAAAATAATATTAAGCTTTAGCCTGCCATCCAGCCCTCAAAATTTTGGGATCTGTAAAAAAATAAATAAATAAAGGAAGAAATGTTATGTCAACAACTCACACGAAGGACATTTACATAAAAAAGTAACTTGACTTAGACCTTAAGTGCATAGAGAATGATCAGTTTTATCATTACTTTCATAAAGAGAAGTTGTTTTTGGATTCAAACCTGTGACCTATAGGTTAAAGTAAAATGACCTTTACCATGGTGTCAAGCTTGTCCTTTACATTCACATAATTAATAAACCCAAAAGTTTACCTAGAAACTAAATAGTGAATTTAAGGGACCAAATGTGTGTATATACACTAAGTGTAGGCTAAACTTTTAAAAAGTTATTTTCCCAACATCTACTCTTCCTTGGTACTTAATCCTCTAAATATATACACTGAAACTTAAATTCTTTTCATTTTGTAAAAGTTTTTGAGTTTTTATCATCAAAATTATAGATTATGCCTGTCAGCCTGTGTGTATAAAGATCAAAGATAAGCAATAAAATACTAAGTAAATTGTAAAAAAATTTTCGGTCCTTTCACATTTCTATACTAAAAAATGAATATCAAATAGATATTTATTAAACAATAAATCACCATAATCAAATATTATTCTAGTTTTATAAGTCACTATAATCAAATAAAAATCATAAAATTCTAGCTCATTGCACAAGTAATACACAAGATTTATCATGTCAGGATAACTAGTACAAGATCAATGTTGTTTAGGAGGAGACTTTTGTTCTAAGTTCTAAGAATCATATGATGACTTGAAGTTTACAAACTTCCTAAATGGCCCACTTAGATAGGTGGGATCTTAATTGGCTCATAAGCTAATTCTTGGAATCAGATTTGAGAACATTCATTATCCATGCTAATTACTTGTGTTTCGTCATCTAGAAACAAATTACTAAAAGAACCGTAAAGAGAGAGAAACATGGTAATAGAGAAGAGAAACGGACAATGAAACAGAGAAGGAGAAGATAAAGAATAACTATATATTTACTGTATTTGTTCACTTTATCAAATACATACAAAGCAATTTCTTTTATACAAGAATAACAGCACATGCGTCATTACACAATTGGATACACATGGCATCACATGAACGGTGGGATCCTGTCTGTAACTAATGTTCTGATATGTGTTCCCACTGCTAATAGACTAAGTAACAACATAAGCATGTGCTTCATCACTGCCCCACAAGCAAAGCGGCGCAGGCATGACAATGAGCTTGGTGCAAAGTTGGAGAAACTGAGGAGATGGCAATGCTTTGGTGAGGGTAGCAGCAATTTAATCGTAAGAAGGAATGTAGTGAAGAAGCAAAGCACCATTAACCACCTGCTCACATACAAAATGACCATCTATTTCAATAGGCTTTGTACTTGCATGAAGAACTGGGTTGGAGTCAAGATGGAGTGCACCAAGATTGTCACAGAGCAGCAGCGAAAGAGTAGTGGGAGAGTGATGAAGCTCAAGAAGGACAGATTTGATCCACATTAGTTCAGCTGCAACATTAGCAAGGCCTCAATATTTCAATTCAGTGGGAGACATCATGTTGCTTGGTAGATGACCAAGAAACAAGAGACAAGGGTTGGTCCCAGAAAAAAGCAGTAGCAAGTCGTGCTATGTCGGTCATCGAACCACGATATGAAAATTCGATGAATTTTGGTGAAATTAGCCAAATTAATTAGATAATTTAGACAATTAAAGTGAAATTCAACTGTTAATTGTAAAATTACGAAATTTTGTTGAAATCTTTAAAAACCGGTGAAGTTCACCTAAAATCAAAATTTCAAAAAAAAATTTGCTAAAAATGCGTAAACAATTGTAAAAGAGTCATTTGTTATGAAAGAATCTATATGGTGCACAGAGATTTTTCTGAATAACCATAAAGAAAAAAAATCTTAGATTGACAACGAGATATGTACAACTGACAAGTGGCTATCAAAGAGAAAGAAGAACGAGTTGTAACCTGGAGGAAAGATGATAGAGAGAAGAAAGATAAGATAAAAATAAGCTTAAATCCTAAAAGGAGAGTCATTGAGAGAAGAACGAGAAATGAGAGCCATTCGTTGTAATCAGTAGAAAAAATCTAATATATTTGCACTTGCAACGATTAACGAGCTAGTAACCAATTGAGTTAGAGTTTATGTTTGCATGACTATTAAGGTTTGACGATAAGCTTCTTTTTCTTTTTTAATAGCAATTTCAAGTCAATATGCGCGAAGTATATTAAACATTGTTAATATTAAAATACACATTCTAGACCATTATATATGTACTTTTATATATAAATTGTATTCATTTATATTCGTTTTCATCATTTTTAATAAAAATTGTATATATTTTAGCATTGACATAAAATTTTTTCGAACTTTTCTAAGTTGGCAAACTTTTATAGAAATTCTTTCAAATTTCTCAAACTTTTCAAATTAATTATAATTTTTGAAGGTCAAAGTTTGGGGTATAAGTCGAATTTTTATTCCTTGATCAAGACAGCAAGCCCAATCGACATCGATCTAACAGGTAAGAGAAAAATCAGTTGGTTTGGATGGAGGTAAACCATAGGAGGAATGGCATAAAAATAACGTAAGATTCTTTTAACGACAATCCAGTGAGAGGAAGTAGGAGCACGCATGATCTGGCATACTAGATTGACAACAAAGCATATATCTAGACATGTCATAGTACAATAATGGAGTGCACCTATGATCAAGGAACAAAAATTCGACTTCGTCCCAAACTTCGACCTTTGAAAATTAGAATTAATTCGAAGAGTTCAAGAAATTCGAAAGAATTTTTGTAAAAATTTATCAACTTAGAAAAATTCAAAAATATACTATGTAAATGCTAAAATATGAACAATTTCTATTACAAATACTAAAAACAAACATAATAAATACATTTTACATATAATGGTTCTGAACATTAAATTTAACATTAACAATATTTTATCTTCATCACACTAGTTAACCTAAAATTATTAGAAAAAAGAAAGAAACAAAGAAAAATTTATCGTCAAACCCTAATGGTCTTGCAAATATAAACCATGGTTTCCCTTTCTCTTTCTTTTCTCAACGTCTTTCCTCCTAGGCTTTTAGCTTATTTTTCTCTCATGTCTTTTCTCTCTATCATCTCTTCTTCAAGTTACAACTTGTTCTTCTTTATCTTGGATAGCCACTCGTCAGTTATACGTATATCACCTTAATTTTTTTCATTTATAGAGAATGACTTTTTTATACAATCTCTATAATTATACAGAACAAACTTTGTGTACCACATAAATTCTTTCATTAAAAATGCACTTTTTCACGGCTTTAATACAATTTTTTTCTCCAATAATCTTCAAAACTTTGATTTTAAGTGAACTTCACTGATTTTTCGGAGATTTCGAAGAAATTTTGCAATTTTTTAATTACAGGTGAACTTCGTTTCGATTGTCTAAATTACCTAATTAATTCGGCTAATTTCAACAAACTTCGTCTAATTTTCATACCATGCCTATGATACTTCGATAAAGAAACGAATTTTCCATGGTTATTTCAGTCATAAAGAGACAAAGAAGTATGAGAAGCCATAGGTATAGAAAAAGCTTTGGAATTGTTCATGCCGACCCAACAAAGAAAATTTGCAATATATCCAAACTTATTTAAATGAAGAGAATATACTGTCTGCATAACCTAAAGACCAAGAAAGTAGTGTTGAGGATCCAAATCCTTAAGTGCAAATCTGTTACGTGGAGTGGAGATAAGAGAAGTGATCAACATGTCGTTAGAGCCAATGATAATGATATCGTCCATATAGACAAGAACAATAAGCACGATGAAAAACCCAGTGAAAGATAATCATGGATGGATCAAGTTGTGAAATGACAAAGCCACAAGTCAAGAGAAAAGAGCTCAATTTGTTATACCAAGCATAAATTGCCTTGTGAAGTTGACACATAAGAGGAGAAGAAGAAGCGACTACAAAGCCGGGAGGTCGGCACATGTAAACCTCTTCAATGAGATCTCCATTTAAAAATGCATTGTGATCACCAAGTTGTCGTAATGACCATTCTTGAGACAAGGCAAATGTGAGAATACCATGAGTTTAGCTAAACCTCGTTGCTACAAGGCGAGCCTTGTAGAGCTGAAATGGGCCATTCAAATTAAAATTTGCGTTTGAATACCCATTTGTAGTCAACCAAAGATTTACCATCAAGAAGAGGCACAAAAGACCAAGTGCGATTAGATCGAAGTGCACTTAACTCATCAAGCATTACAGTGGTCTACTCATTTGAGGCAAGAGCATGTGTCACAATGGCAGGTATAGCAACAATGGATGAGGCTACAACAGTCATGGTGACGGCTTTGGGTTTAAACATGCCTGCATTAGCATGGGTGTGACCATAGGATGGGTGCTAAGAGACTCAAGTGGGAGAGGAGGAGCAGTTGGGGGCGAGATGTCAGCAGATGAGAAGGTTGCAACAGCAGAATTTGTAGAAACTGTGGCTGATAAAGAGAGGTCAAAAGACACATTTGCTGCAGTTGGGATAAAAGAATGGTCGCATGATGCATTGTTTGTTGGTATGACAGGGTTGTGAAGCACAGGCTATGAAGCTGACGAGTCATCACAAGAAACTAACCATGTAATTGTTGCTCTGTTCCTTGCCGAAGATAGGGATAGCAGGCACACCCAAAAATAAGATGACTATATTTGAGTTGCTTACCATGCAAAGAAGCATATGGTGTGTTCCTCAATAATACTGGTGTTGGAATTCGATTGATCAAATAGACACTGGCAAAAAAAACATAAGACCGAAAAGATAATAGCAAAGAACTATGAGCAAGCAATGATAATCTCATTTTTACCACATGTCTATTCTTTTGTTTAGCTCTACCATTTTGTTATGGAGTATATGGACATGAAATTCAATGTAAGATGCCACAGGAAGCTAGAATAGGGGAAATTGTCATCACTCTGAAATTGCTTAATGGATGCATGAAATCGTATGGTGACCATCTCTTTAAATTGCAAGATATATTTTAGTGCCTCATTCTTTGTTCGGAGTAAGTAAATCTAAGTGAAACGGAAAAAATCATCTATGAATAACATGACATAACGTGCACCAGTTATAGAAACTATTGGAGCAAGGGCCTAAAGATTAAAATGGATCAACTCAAAAGATTTAGATGCCCAAGAATTAAATAAGGAAAAGGGCAATTTACATCTCTTAGAAACACAACATGAATGACAATTAGACAAATTTAAGTTTGACATAGAAAACAAGCCAAAGAGATGATATAAAATTATTAAGAACAACAGAAGAGGGTTAACCTAATCTAAGGTGTCAAACCAGCAGAGAGACAAAACATGCAAATGTTGTTTAAGAGACCGGCTGCTATGTGTGTGCTGAAGGAAACTTGTACATACCATGATCAAGAGGACTCCTAAGAAGAGCTAAATTCATTTTAAGATCCTTCACAAGAAAATGATCATGATAAAATTCAATGTGAAAATTGTCATCATAACAGAGTTTAGATACACTAACTAGTTGTTTCGAGATTGAATGTGAGTGAAGCACATTTTGAAGTAGTACAGACCAGGAAAGGGAAGATGTCGGAAGAGAAGTGTTACTAGTATTGGTGACTGGGATAGATGAACCATTTTCACATCACCTGATCAAAACCTAAAGATGGTACGGGTTGTTGCAAGGCATTGAGATCCAGTGTAAGATGATGCGATACTTTAGAATCCATATACCACACTGGATCACCAATTGAAGAAGAAGACTGAGCCAAGGAAAGATAGGCAGTAGGAGAAGGTGCTGCAGGTTGTGGGTTAAAATTAAAGTTAGGGTGAGGTGATCGCAAATGAGGCTGGAATGCTGAATTCATTCAATGATAATAGACGAGGGCAATGTTGCCTATTTTATTGCAAATTAGGCATCTAGGCTTTGGTTTGGATGGATGCCAAGAGCTGTTGGACTGAAACATCATCCAAGTTTGTGGTCAAACCAAGATCCCAGGACCAGATGTGGGGAAGGAGGAATCAGGATTTATCATGTACGTAACTTGGGCAAACTTGGTTAGAAGCCTTAGGCTACGATTGACTGTAAAAAATTCGTTGAAGCAGAGACAGAGGCAAGGTGCACTTGAGGTATGTTGAGTTTGTCAATAGATTGTTAACGATTTAAGCACATATCATTGCTTAAGAGTTGATCGTACACCTCTTCTAGAGATGGAAGAGCTGATGGAGATTGAAGAGAAGTAACATGTCCATTATATTCAGATCTTAATCCCTAATAAAAGTAGATTAGCTTATCATTTTGGAAAACAACCTCAGCAATCGACAATACCTGATCAACAACAAATTTGAGTTTGAGGAGATATTCCTCAACGTACAAGTCGTCTTCAAATGGATTGCAATTCCATTTGAAGCTCCAAAATCCTGGACTACAAGGCTGGTACATATGTTCAAGCTAGCTAGCCAAATTTCAATTGTCGTGGAAAAGGCAACTATCTTCATGAGCATCGAATTAGAGAGTGAGCCATAAATCCAACTCATAACCAATCAATCAAATTGATGCCATGTGCTATATAACAGATTCGCAGTTGTTCATGCCAAATTAGAAAATGAGACAGTGAGACGATGGTATCATCCAAATGATCTTAGAGATCATTTGCAATAAGAAAACGTTAAGGATTTAATTCTTCCATAACAAATAGTTATTTCTGTAAGCTTGATTGTCGATGGTTGACTTAGGGTTAGTAATTTGATCCATGGGTTAAGGAATATAGTGGTTGAGGGCAAACGAGTAACAGGAGATTGAGATGAACCAGCCATTTGGTTGATGAAAGTTCTTCTTCTGCTCTGATATTATAAAAGACGTGAAAAGGGAGAAGAAAAATGGAAACAGAGAAAAAAATGATCTGTGAAACAAAGAGGAGAAGATAAAGAATAACTATGTGTTTACTGTATTTGTTCACCTTATCAAATACATACTAAGCAACTTCTTTTATACAAGAATAACTGTAAATGTGTAATTACACAATTGGATACACATGGCATTACATGAATGGTGGGACCCAATCTGTAACTAACATCTTGACATTCGATTCCTACTACTAATAGACCAAGTAATGGCATGAGGATGTGCTTCATCAATTACTTCCACAATCCTCCCACTCCCCTAATCCCTTGAAGAGAGTAAAAGACTTGAAAAAGCAAAGAAGAGCCTAAGTAGTAAGCATCCCTAAAGGAGACAACACAAACTCCATAGGCTCCTCAAGAAACCCAAGCTTCAAGGGAGTAACTACTTGATGCCCTAAGTCGGTTCAAAATTCTACCAAAGAATAAATCAACAAGAGATTCCTGATTGTTCCCCTCTGTCCACTACTCAATGGCGCATAATCACATGTTTTCTACCCATGATGAAATCTAAACATCTCAATCCCATCAAAAAAATGCCGTGCTATCGCCCTCTTAGATGAGAAGAACCCAAGAATGAACGAATCCTCTGTTCCAACTTTCATAAAGAAGTTGAGACTTTGCCGCACGTACGTTCACAATTTTCAGCAATACATTGAATCTCCTTGCTCACAATTTTCCACCTATAAAGGTGATGAAAAGCAAAAGATGAACGAATATGAGTGACAAATAAGAGAACACTGATCCTATTTTTCCATCAGTCCAAACGAAACCAGTGATACCAGAGAGATATTTCATTGGCAGTTCAGAAACAACATATACATATAAAAGTAAGGGAAGAACTCCAACCCAACTACCTGAATTGAAACCCTAGTTTCCGCACAATAACACAAACAACGCCACTGATTAAACCCTAGATTTCCATAACAGACGACTAAATAACAAATTCAAAACGAAATCCCCATCGATCATGAGAGACAGAGCACCTTCCTAATCTAAGCCAAACAACGAACGCTGAACAACACAATTACAGATAGGAACTGATAATTTACCGCGGAGGAAGTGGAGCAAAAGGTCGGGAAATCTTTCTAAAAAGTCGCGCCACGAAACTCCGAGGCATTCATCGTCGGCGACGCCGCCTTCGTCGAAAAAATAAATAAGTAGTTAAAAAGAACGGAAACAAAATTAATCTGCGTGTAAATGCACGCCACCGGTGACAGGTGTCGACATTCTGAGCCTCTGTTATGTCTGATCTCATATACCCACGTCCGGTAGCGTATTATAAAATAAAAAAATCCAAAATTGCATGAACGTATTCTGAAATGTTCTATAATTTGGAAGATATCCACCACCAAACGGATTTGAGGTTGAAATCAGATTTGGGGG
>JAJIYU010004480.1:0-24226 GCA_030144865.1 Tinospora cordifolia | reverse complement strand
TATATATTATGTCTATCTTTACATATATTCATCAATATAATATAATATATATGTAATATATTCACATAGTTTTGACATATATTCCTGTTTTTATAAACATTTCATCCAACACTTAGTTTTCATCTAAGCAAACTGATTTTTTGGTCAAATAAAAATCTATTTCTCCTAAAATGTTTCATTAAATGTGAAAGAAAAACAGTTTTTTTTTTTGTTGCTATTTTCTTATTTTTTTGCTGATTTTATGGACTTTTTTAGGTTAAAATGGTAATACTCCAATTTCTGATATTTCTGTAATTAATTTTTAATTATATGTATAACATTGAAATATATGGTATATTTATAATATATTCTTAAATATTATATAGTTACGTAAAAAGTCCTTCTAAAAACATGGACCAATCGGCCCAACCACGAACCGGAGGACATTTCTTTGAGAAAAGGGCTTGAGAAAGAGAATTCTTTTGGCGCCTCCGAAAAGACCTATTTCGGTTATAGCGACGTGTCGAAACGAAATTTCAATTTTCGCCTGCTAAACAACGTGTTGTACTGAAGGACTCAACCGACACACAGACGTAGTCCCCCGGAGAAAAGGGCCGAAACACCAGCCCAATGGTTCTTTTACTAAAAATGGAGAACATCGCACACATGTGCATAGCTGTATGGAGCATGTGGCACACGAATTCAGCCATCAAATTCTAATAATTATTGTGCAGGTCTTTGTTAAAATAATTTGTAAAAAAAAAAAAACTTAACTACTAAATTATTTGTAAAATTTTAATTATATTAAAATTATCTACTTCATTTTTAATAAAATTTTAAATTGTTAATATATTATAAAATTACCTATTTTTAAGTATAACAAATATAATTAAAATTATCTTTTTTCAGAAATTGACCTCGACGTGAATGAGCCAAAGTTCTGAGGAGATAGTTATTATTTTTCAGAAAACTAATCATACTACTTGGTTTATAGAAACATCTCTCTTCTAAACAAACTGTTCATGAAATTAACAAACATTTTTTTGGTGTTTATCTAAAATTATTTTTGTATTTTTCCAATTTTTCATGTGTTAACTCTCATTTAAGGTTTATTCTAGTGACCCATGTGACGGGTATGGCAGTTGAGTTTTTTATAATGACAAACTTTTTTTTACCCTTTAATGACAAGAGACATACAAAAGATCTCAATATTAGTTTTAGCTTGTAATTTTTTTTTTATTAATTGCAAATAAGACAGACTTGAAAAAGAAAAATGACGACTGAAGGTATAACCCAATTTCTTGAATATTTATTTTAATGTTTTAATTGGTGTAAAAGTAGTGATCATTATTTTGAGAAGTTAAAATTTTCAAAGGTTTTGCCGTTCAATTTTTAATTTCTATATTGTAAATGTAATTAGTTATTTTGCAAGTTTTGTTCTTTATTAATTATTTATTTTGATGATCCGTGTAACATCCTAAAATTTTAAAGTTAATTTCATAATTTATGTAGTAAGTGTATTTTTATAATTTTTATATTAAAGACTTAAAATAATAAAATGTTTCATTTATTACATTCATGATATTATAAAATGTTTTTATATGTAGCTCGCATTGAAAGTAAATAAAAATAAATTCTCCACGGTGATAAATACGTATAATAGATGTACTATATATTAAGGTTAAATTGTGTAAAATTGCAAAAAGTGACGTTAACTTCACAAATGAACCCAAAACATTAAAAAAGGAAAATTAAAAACTCATAGTTAAAATATTTTTATGTCAAATGAAATGTTAAAATGCATATATGAAAAATATATTCATTACATCATTTATCACATTTAAAAAATCTATCACATTTAAAAAAAAAGAGAGAAAGAAAAAACGAAACCCTACAAACTCAGTTTTTCAAATTTTTTATATCACATAAAAAATGTCAAAATAGCTTATGAGGAATGCACACAGTACAGTACACATGCAACGTACGACACTATGATCGATACATATATATATATATATATATATATATATATATATATCGAATTCCAATGAGACCATATGTTATTTTGAATGTAACCAGGTACACATATTTTGTCATGACCCCTTCTCTAGGGCGAAGGGCGAGCCGACTAGCACAGTGCCCTAACAACCCCGCTCAAAAGCCAAGCTTGTCAGGACATTATTAAGCCTCATTCTCAACACCATACGCGACACAATTAGAATAATTTTAAGAGATGCAGAAGTAATTTAAACATTTAAACACTATAAAATTAAATATTTAACAAATATATATTGTTCAGTCAAAAAAATAGAAGTAGTAGCGAAAGTATCCAAGTCAAATATGTACAGTGTTTTTCTCACCCTTATACATGATTCTAACGCTCAAAGCAACGAACGACGTGAAGAAACCTACCAAAATAAGAGAGAAGAGTGTAGCACTAAGAGATGACCACTCTCTTGCCCTTATCCACAGCAAAAGGACTTGAAATGTTAGAGTAGTGAGCCCAATTTGTCCACGATGGGCTCAGTGAATAATGAAGTTTAATCTATAACTTAAAACAAGAATTTTACAAAAACGATGCCATGAATGTATAAATAATAATATTGTGCGAGTGAATGCAATAGTTTACATAGTTTAAATCCACAAATGCTGTCGTGCACCTGCATTTGAAAATAGTTTAATGGTGAAAACATTCACCGAGGCTATCACTAGCCTCCAAGGCGATAAGAAATATACTCGAGCGGGTTGCAGACAGTTAGGCGTATTCTCATATACTATCCTAAGAACTGGCACAGCTCGTACCCTATGTGTGGCGGCTTTTCGTCCTTAGTAACTAGGCCAATTGAGAGACCGACACAATACATAACCCAAGTACGGTGGCTCCAAGTCCTCAATGGTTGAGATCTAATACCTTAACTCGTACCATCAAACCTCGAGATTTGGTGCACATTTTCATTTAAAACTCATTTAAAGGTTATGAATGCATCACAATATATAATATCACTTTCATTAATGAATAGAAAAGCAAGCTTTAAGTAATAAGTTAGAAAACACTACTCACAAGGATGTTCTACTCTTGATGCTCCTCTCGCGATCGGTTGCGTCCTGCTAACGCTGGGTCCTACAAAATTGACGTGGCTTCTTAATACTGACATAAGACTTGGCTCAACTCAAACTCTATGTTCTTGGTCAATCAAAGATTTGCCTGGTCAAGGGTGACCTATTTATGCTGATTTGACCATTCTGGCCAACACAACCGATCCTAAGTTATGCAGTCAACTCAACCAACTGGGCCAAGCTTGGTTCGGCCCAATCGACTTTGATCAAACTCAGTCAACTCTGGACATACTTGACCAAGGTGGTCAATAGGTTCAAAAGTGGTTAAACATGGTTAAATGAGACATTCAACCAACCTTAAGCTACTAGGTCAACTCGGTCAACCTTAGTCAACCCTAGTCAAACCTAGCACTTTCTGACCTAGGTGCTCAATAGGGTCAAAAGGGTCAATTTCAGTCAACATTGGGTCAATTGAGTCAAAATTGGTCAAAATCCCCAATTTCTAACATCTAGTCATGTCCTTAGCTCGTTGCCCTATTTGCGCGACTATTATTCTGATTTTTTTTGTCATTAATCAATACATCAGATTAGTGTCAAACTTTTCAGATATGTTTTAAACTCCCTAAAAATTCTCCAAAAATTTTTATTGGGATTTTAGGGCCTCATTATCCATGGTTTTTAAGTGCACTAACAGGTCCTGCAAATTCACGTTTCTCTTGTGACAGACAGTCACTTAGTGTATTGGTTGACCTATTTTCCAAACTCAGAATGGCCTAAAATTTGGTACCCATACTTTTGACATGTCCAGGAATATCTCCACCAAATTTCAGTTCCAAACACCTAATTTTGGTCATGCAATTGACCCTCTACATAATCTGTTATGAAACAGATTTTTCCCCACTCATGTTTTCAATGGTTTTTCTAGTGCATAATTAATCCTATTACGCTAATGATACATGGTCCTTTCTTGCTTGATCCGTGGGGGTTTATGTCTCAAAAAATTTACAAGTTGTGGTCCACTCAAAACTACAAGTAAGCAAGGTTGAATAGTTTTTTTACCTGCTTCCTTAGCATTAACCTTTCTTACAACATCAATTGTAATGAGATCCTTAGGGATTTTATGGGCTATGTATTGCCACTATTTAACAAATGCAGTGGCACCTTCTTCTAATGTTCTATGTATTCTGAAAACAATCACAGTTGGTGGAACATGAACCAACTTGATTTTTCATGATAGAAGAATTTCGAAGCTTGCTACTCCCCCACTGATTGCCCAAAATTGCTCCTTCCCCATAGAATCTTTGTTCATAGTTTTCCCATCAATGTTCACTATTCTAGCATCGACAATATGATCAGCAGGAATGCCATATTTTCTCATCAAGGTTCCATATCCACCACCACTGAAATGCTCTCCAACGCCTACCGTAAGGCAAATCCCAGCTAGGAATCCATAGTTGGAACTTTTTTCTGCAATTTTGTAATAAAGTTGGGCTAAGGTAACACCAAATTGAACCCATGTAGTTCCATCTTCTACATCAACACTGATGTTTTGAAGATTGAAAAGATCAAGCACAACAAATGGAACAATATCATTATAAGTTGTGTAAGACAAGCCTTCATAATTATGGCCTTCACTCTAGATTCTCATATGGAACCCATGTTTTTTGTGGCAAGTCACAGCTTTCTGAACATGCAATTCATGAATTGGTGTGACAATTAACTAAGGTTTGGGTGTTCCAAATGAAGCAAATCTCACAACTTGTATTTTCGATTGTAAGATTGAGTTGTAAGAAGAATTTTTTGGGGTATAGACCAGAATGGCAGGACCAGAAGGATCTGATAGGCATTTTACTACTCTTTCAGAACCAGAAGCTAGAAATGAAGTTGAGATTACAAGGATGTAAAGTAATAAGAGTTTTGATAAGATTGGAATCTTCTCCATATTTTGCTTACAGTAACCTCTTGCTTACGGGCATGTTACTTAAACATTGTATCCATGCTTATAGTATTGGGCCAATCTCAATATGGTGAAAGTGAACTGAAGATTATGTTGTCAAGTTGATCTCTTAGAGTCTTACTGTCATTTTTCTCTTAACGTAAATAATAGTTTTTTTTTTCTGACAAGTTATATAAAATGTTCTGCTCTCGACAATGGTCTAAATTTGAAAATGATGTGCTCCTTAATCCCTTGAAAATGACATCACAAAGATGTAAAGTGGTAAGAGCATTGATGAGACTAAAATCTTGTCCATCCTTTCGTGCTTAAGGAAATTTGAATGGAATTAACATTTGTAATACTCCAGTTCTAGGTCCTTTCATTTATGTCACATCAATGTCATATGCAAAGAAGTGCACTGTTCTACCTTAAATGCCATACATGTGTTGACTGTCGAGAACCAAAACATTACTTTTCTCACATTCAAACTATATTAAACATATTCTGGATATACCAAATCTCATCTAAATCACTCATCAGTCTCTTGGACTTACCAAGAAACCACCCATGGAAATGTACTTAGATAATTCAAATAATTAAGTCATTGACTTCAACATTTAAGACTTTACGAAACATGAAACTAGGTATCCAAAAAAAATATCTCTAATCTACGTGGCCAAAATCTAAACCATAACAACAATTAACAATTTAAATCAGTCAGGAAGGCAATATGTCCAGTTTAAACTAACTAACAAAAGAAATGTCATAGAACAATCTCCATAATGAGGTTTGCAAACTAGCTAGAAAAATAGCAAGGAGAGGTTGATCAGCAAGCACCGCCTCAAACGTCACCTGAAATGAAAAGATGGGGTGAGTTCGAGAGCCTAATGGATCATACATAATGCATCCATAGCTTATTTAAATCAAACACAAAGCATGCAACCATTTATCATATATTAGGTGTTTCAATCATTGATTTGTTTATCAGTTGTTAATTAGACCGAAGGTCTTAACTCTGGTGTTCTCATCATCATCATCATCATCAAGTAAATAGGAGTGAGGGAAAGTGCAGTATTTGCCAACTTCCAATCGACTCTGGGGACACACACCCATCACCAATCAATTCGGGGTGTACCCATTGTTCTATCATTGGGAACAGGGGATAAACCTAGTGTTCCAGTTGTGAGAACACCCACAGTGATCCCTCATGGACCACTGCTATGGTATATGGTTCAAATCTTAATTTAATGTTTTCAAGATTACACAAGCACATGTTTCATTATATCATGCATGTATATCATTCCAACATAGAACATACACCACATACATGTGTAAATCAAATATATTAATTATCTCATGACATTTAGGATAAAGTCATGCATGTCTCATGTTATAAAAAAACATATAATCATCAAGCATGGATAAATCGATCATACTATTCAACATTCATGTAAATGTATGCAATCATGACATCCAATCATTATTTAAACCCATCCTAGCATACTTCTAGGCGTTCAAAGCGATGTAAGCACACAACATGTTTAGTATAAAAATTCAAATAATACCAGGGAGTAAGGTAATCACTTCCTCCTATTACTTTGTTAGCTTCCTTCAAATCCTTGCTTCGTGATCTCAACCGCTCGATTCTTCAACCTCTAGGGATCACAAATCTTGTCTTAGTACATTTGTTAGTTGCATAGTAGATTGACATTAGTATAGGTGGTTTATAGCATTTTGTAGGAATTTAGGGGAGAATTAGATGCATTTGTGCATAATTAGTGGCATGAGCATTGAGATCAAGAATTACATGTTTCATTGCATTTCAGCATTGTTTTTATGGTTTACAGCGTTTCTATGAGAAAATGATGTCTGTGGAAGGATTTTTAGTATGGTGCAGGTTTAGGATGAAGCCAAGAGTGATTTACAACATTTAGAGGCAAAGAAAAATGGTCAGCAAAAGGAAAGCAACAAATTACCGCGGTAAGAGAACCGACGACCGAGGTAGCCAAAGGAAGACAAAGAAAAAAAGTAACCCATTGGTTACCACAATTGGTGTTCTAGTGACCATGGTAACCAGAATGTGATCAGAATGCAAGATAGGCTGATCGCGGTCCACAGAATGATGGAAATCCTTGTTTTTATTGAGGGACGATGCTGACCGCGATCACTGATTGTGGTAACACGATTAATTACTGGGTTTTTCATGTTTTTAGGATTTTTTTAGTGCGGGCCTATAAATAGAAGAGGGGATTAGTGTCTACAAATACCTAATTCAAAAATCACTGACTGTGATGGCTCAAAGGAGAAAAATAAGAAGACTAAGAAGGGATTGAAGATTTAGATGTCAAGCTTTGAATATGTCCATTTTTATTCATTCCTTTTTTATGTTTGCATTTAATTCAATGTTGGACTAGTTAGTTTTGATGTTTAGGATGTAAATCTCCAATGTATGAATCTGAGATTTCTTATTCAAGTAATTGATTTAAATACATTATTTTACATTGTGTGTGCTTAATGTTTAATGTTTACTGGTCATGAACATTATGAGTTCAAACTATTAAACTAACCTGGAAGAGAGGTTTAATGGTTAGATTACCATAATATGACCTAGATTAGTTGATTGACTGGAGGGTTATTAATTGTTTAGGGGGTTGCACGAGATTACCAAACACACAACATTAGTTTGTTGATTATGCGCCTTGGAAGAGGGTATTGTGTGAGACAAGACTAATAGGAATTGAGGTACCTTGGGAGAGGGCTTTAATGACAAGTGCTATAACTCATAATGCAAGAACTTAATGATCTGAAATAGGAATCACAGGGCATACAAAAGAGTTTACTATCTTAGACAACTTTACCAAATAGTTTTTGAAACAGATTTTGATAGTTTAGGTGCTTCTTTAGATTTTAACAATTCAACCCTAACAAGAGTCCTAATAAAATGAAAGCTAACATTAAACTGGGATTCGAGATAGTTAAGTTAATTTTCATTCCCTGAGGATGATATACGATCTCACCAGTTATTACTATTGTGATCTCGTATACTTGCGGGGTTGTCAACAAGTTTTTGACGGCATTGCCATGGAATGGTGTAAGTATCTTGGAACTAGTTGAACTTAATTAAATTTTGATCAAGGCAATTTTATTTCTCTTTTCACTTTTAATTGATTGCTTTCCAGTTCCATTCAAATTCATAGAATACACTTGATCTTGTGTTTGTTTTCGGTGTTTCAAGATTGCATGAGTAAACGTCCTTGTGAACCATATGATCCATATTTGTTCAAAACTATAAATCATATTCGGTGGGAAGCCCAAGGGCGAGTACCAACTATGGCTAACGGTGGAGCTTCTAGTGTAAGAAACAACAGAGAAGCACAACATAGAGAAGCACCCTTAAGAGATTTCTTCAAACTAGTCCTTAATAATAATTACTCTGGCATAGCTAGGACATTGATAAATACAAACAACTTTGAGCTGAAGCCTTCCTTAGGTGTAGCAACAACAGTTTGGAGGTTCAACAATAGAAGATCCTATGGCTCATCTCAATTCATTCATGGAGATCTATGACATAGTCAAGATGAATGGGGTAACCGAAGACCAGCCAAGGTTGAGGTTTTTCCCTTTCTCTTTAAGGGATAAAGGTAGAAGTTGGTTGCAAACCTTGCTTCTAGGAAGCATTACAACATCGGAGCAAATGGGTTAGAAATTCCTTTAAAAATACTTCACACTCGCTAAAGTACAGCAATTGTGGGGTGAAATCAGTTTCTTTTTAAGAAATTTGAGTTTGAACCCCTGTATGAAGCTTGGGAAAGGTTCAAGGACTTATTGAGGCGTTGCCCACAACATGAATATCTCCCTTGGCTTCAAATTCAGATGTTCTACAGTGGACTCACACCACCAACTAGAGCTTTGGTAGACTCTATAGCTGGAGGTTCATTGATGGCAAAGTCCACCACTAATGCCACCCAACTCATTGAAGACATGGCAACAAATGCATATTGCCATGGTACAGAGAGAGGAACGGCCAAGAGAGTGGGGATTCATGAGGTTGATGAAATTAATGTTTTGCATGCCCAAATTGTTGCTATGACTCATAGATTGAACTTGGTAGAAGAGAAGAACAGTAGTGGGCACCACCAGAATCAGCAAACTCAACATGTTCAATCAATTGCTCAAGCCAACAAGGCATCTTATTTTGGAGAGGCTTCTATTGAGCAATTGAATGCCATGAATAGATTCAATGGTTACCAAGGACTATCTGAAGGATACAATGTTCCAAAGTACTATCATCTGGGAGTTAGAAGTCATGAGAACTTTGCATATTTAGACAACATAAATGTTTAACTTCCACCCTGGATTTGTACCACAACAACCCTTACAAGACAAAAAACCATCCTTAGAAGACAAACTTGATGAAATGATGAACATGCACTCAAGGTTCTTTAAGGAGCTGATAGGAAGGGTAGACAAGAATGATAGTAGATTTCCTGGTATTGAGATCCAAATTGGACACACGAATGCCATAGTAAAAAGCTTAAAAACTCAAGTAGGACAGTTGACACAAATAGTGTCAAATTAGCAACACAACTCATTTCCAAGTGACACTCAAGTAAATCCAAAAGAGAATTGCAAGGCAGTGACGATCAGAAGTGGGAAAGAGGTAGCATGCCCACCCTATCCAGCTAGGCATTCTGTGGAAGTTGGAGACGTTGACATTTATGAAAAGGACGTCCCAAGGCAACCAACTATACAACATGAGGTGTCTCATAAATCACAAGGGAAACCCAGGGGGATTACCATTTCAGATGGTAAGGTTCTAGAGCCTTCACCATTACCATTCCCTCAAAGCTTCAAAAGAAGAAATTGGATGAACAATTTGCTAAATTTCTGGAAATCTTTAAGAAGATTCATATCAACATTCCCTTTGCAGAAGCTCTACAACAAACACCCAACTATGCAAAATTTATGAAGGAGATCATGTCTAAAAAGAGAAAGTTAGAAGACTTTGAAACTGTGAAGCTCATAGAAGAATGTAGTGCAATCCTTTAGAAGAAACTTCCCCAAAAATTGAAAAATCCAGCAACTTAACTATACCATGCAACATTGGGTCTAAAATCTTTGAGAAGACACTTTGTGATCTATGGGCTAACGTAAATCTCATGCCATTATCAGTGTGCAATAGGTTAGGCGCGTCAGAAATCAAACCAACCACAGTTACTATTCAGCGAGTAGAAAGATCTTTGACATATCCAAAGGGCATTATTAAAGATGTCTTGGTAAAGGCGGACAAATTCATATTTTCAATTGACTTCGTGGTTTTGGACATGGAAGAAGATTATGAAATCCCACTTATCCTTGGGAGACCATTCCTAGCTACAGGTCATGCACTGATAGATGTACATAAGGAAGAACTCACCTTGAAAGTAAATGATGAAAAAATGGTTTTCAACCTCTACAAAGCTATGATGGCATTTTTTATAGATATGATTGAAGACATCATGAAGGTGTTTATGGATGATTTTTCTGTGTTTGGTGCTACATTTGATGGGTGTTTGTTTAAATTTGAAAAAAGTTTTCTCTCATTGTAAGGAAAAGAACTTGTACTCAACTGGGAGAAATGACATTTCATGGTTTGAGAGGGCATTATTTTGGGTCACAAAGTTTATGTTAATGGTCTTGAGGTTGATTGGGCAAAAATCCAAGTCATTGAAAAGTTGGCACCCCCTACATCTATTCGAGAAGTGCATAGTTTTTTGGGACACACTGGCTTTTATCGCATATTTATTAAGAATTTCTCTCAAATCACTCACCCACTATGCAGTTTGCTCAAGAAGGAAGCTGAATTCAACTTGATAGTTAAATGTATTGAAGCCTTCAATACATTAAAGAAGGATTTAATATTTGCTCCTATTATGTCTACGCTAGTTTGGGGGGAGACTTTTGAGATAATGTGTGATGCCAGTGATTATGCTGTTGGGGCCGTATTGGGAGAGAGACGCGATAGGATGTTCAAAGTTATATACTATGCAAGCAAAATGCCAGATGATGCTCAAAAGAATTATGCTACTAATAAAAATAGTTTCTAGCTTTTATCTTCGCATGTGACAAGTTTCGGTTATACATTGTGGGTTCCCATGTCAAGGTCTTCACCGATCATGTTGCTATTCGTTAGTTCTTCACAAATAGGGTGTAAAACCTCGACTGATAAGATGAGTTTTATTGCTACAAGAGTTTGATATAGAGGTGATAGATAAAAATGGTACCGTGAATGTGGTAGGTGATCACTTGTCTCGCATATCAAATGAAGCAGCTCATGATCCAAAGAACATAATCAAAGTTTTTTCCGATAAACACCTCTTGATTATCAGTCATAGCTCACCATGGTATGTAGATTTTGCCAATTATAAGGCCACTGGTGCTACTCCACCAAGCGCTTCATACACGAAGCCAAGTTCTATCTTTGGGATGATCCCTTTCTTTACGAGAGGTGTGCTGATAAAGTGATTCGTCGTTACATTCCGGAAGTGAAATTTAACAAGGTCCTTCATGACTGCCATGTTTCGCCCTATAGCGGTCATTACAACCATCAACGTACACCGAGGCGTGTTCATGAGAGCAGATTTTATTGGCCGAGTATGCTGAAGGATGCCTATCAATTTGTGAAGACATGCAAACGGTGCCAGAAACAGGGCAACATCTGAAGGAAAAATGAGATGCCTCTTACATATTTTGTAGAAGTTAAATTATTTGATGTATGGGGCATAGACTTCATGGGACCCTTTCCACCATCGGATGGAAAACAATATATATTGTTTGATATCGATTATGTCTCTAAATGGGTTGAAGCAGTGGCCACATCCAAGAACGACGCTAGAGTTGTGTTGAAGTTCCTCTCTCCCAACATTTTTTCTCGTTTTGGCACACCTAGAGCAATTGTGAGTGATGAAGGTACACATTTCTGTAATAAAATCTTCAACAACCTTCTCACCAAATATGAAGTGCGACACAAGGTTGCCTTGTCTTATCATCCGCAGACGAATGGGCAAGCTGAAGTGTCGAACCAAGAGATCAAGGCAATATTGCAAAAGACAGTTGGAACAAACAGTAGGGATTGGGCCCTGAAACTAGATGATGCATTGTGGGCATACCGAACAACCTTTACGACTCCCATTGGCATATCTCCGTATCAGTTGTTATATGGGAAGTCCCGTCACCTATGTTAAATTAGAGCATAGGGCCTACTGGGCAATAAAGAAGTTGAATTTTGATGCAAAGGCCTGTCGGGAGAACCGTCTACTTCAAGTAGTAGAACTTGAAGAGTTCCGTCGCGATGTTTTCAAGAACAACAATATCTATAGAGAATGAACAAAGAGGTGGCATGACAAGCTCATTGAGAAGAAAGATTTCGAACTTGGCCAGCAAGTGTTGTTGTTCAATTCTAGACTCCAGTTGTTTCCTGGAAAACTTAAGTCTCATTGGTTAGGACCCTTCCTTGTTACACAAGTGTTTTCGTATGGCGCAGTGGAGGTTCAAAGCTTGATAGATGGCCATAAATTCAAAGTGAACGGTCAAAGATTGAAGATATTTTACAGAGGACCAAAAGCAGACGGTGGAGCTGGTAGAACTTCAAGATTGACATGTTGTATCCTAGTCGAGCTAACGACGTCAAAATACAGGGCTGAGTGGGAGGCAACCTACTGTTTATTTCTATTTTGCTACACTCATTTCGTTTCTACTTTTTCATTTTTCTAATATGCATGTATATGTTAAAGTTTGATGTTGTACGTTCTTAGTCGCATAAGGTTTAGGACTTAGTAAAAAAAACATGGGGGAAAAAATTCTATTTTTGCTTCTGTTTACTGCGGTCCACAGAGCACCTCTATTCTGTGTACCGCAGTCTACAGAAAGGAATCAGCAATCACTCGTGCACCTACCGTGATCCACAGAATGCTATATTTTGTGTACTGCGGTCACCAAAAGGCACCTTCAAGGCACACATGAAATTACCGTGGTCTACAGAAGTGTATAGTTCTGTGTACCGCGGTATCTGGAACAATCGTTTTTGGAGCATCATGTGTACCACAATCCACAGCACTATACATCTCTGTAGACCGCGGTCGGTAGAAAATACAAAAATTTGAAATAAAATGATTCATGCAATTACATATTTTTTAAGACGGATCGCGGTCATTTTCTACATTCTGCTCCAAAATTTTCTAAATTTTCTCTGTGACGTTTGGTTTCACTTGTGGTTCTAAGCTTGTTTCTTCTTGTCTTAGCACAAATGTAAGTGTTTTTACTTGATTTTCCATTATTTCTTTGTCTTAATCTCATAGTTAGGATTGTTTTAGGATTTAAATTTCATTGTTCGTGTTATAAATGTTTTTTCTCAAAGCTTTTCAAACTTTTTCTTCACCCATGAACTTTCTGAATGCTTGGTAGGGATTTTAGAATTAAGGGACTTGCACACTCGTTATAGATGCTGGATTTTTGTTGTTGTTTTCATTATTTGAAACCGTTAAATACTATGATGGATATGTGCTATTGAGTATTCATGATTCTTTTGCAATGCTTTGGGTGTTGGATGTTTTTGATAGGTTATCTACAACACTTGCTATGATTAGGATCTTAGGACTAGTTTTACTACTGCACTTGGATTTGTTAATAATTATTTTTGGTAACGAGTCTTCTACAAGATATGTGTCATTTGTTATGTTATAGTTCAATGTTTATGTTCTTTTATATGGATTGAAGTTTTCCTTGTTTACTAATTCTATTTTTGCAGGCCTCCTCAAATGAAACACCCTGCATCTAAAGGGAAATAGCCCGCACCGCCTCCACCCCTTGCGGATTGGACATGATTCTGAACTGTTGCAGCCAAACAATAGTTCAACTTCATTAGATCTAAACGACATCTCATCCCAGAGCATGGCATCATCCTGATGTAGTAAGAGTGCGAGATTGGCATTGATACTGTAGTCACTGCTCGCCATTGGGAATGACTGATTCAAGTACCATCCACTACCATCATTCCACTGGTGCAAGAATTCTATGCGAATGCAACTAACAGAGATGGCACTGCATTTTGGATCTGCGGGAAGTGGGTCCAATTTAGTTCAACCGCTATCAATGAAGTGTATGGTCTCCCTGCAGATTCTCCGGACGAGTACTACACCTTACTGCTACGTTTTGATCCGGATGACGTGCTGAAGACCTTGTGTGTTGACGACACCTCATAGATTTGTTATAACTATAGGTCCATCAACCTCGTGAAGACTATGTTTCGGACGCCTGCCAAGGTTTGGTTTTATCTCCTTTGTCCTAACCTTCTTCCTTCTTTGGCCATTAACAAGGTAACAGTAGAAAGGGCAGTGTTAGTATATTGCATTATGAAGGAGCACCCGATCAATGTTAGGACCATCATCTCCAGTTCTATCCGGTCTGACATTGACAAGACCAACACAGGTCTACCCCATCCTACCCTCATTACAGAATTGTGCAGATGAGCTGGGGTAGTTTGGGAGTAGAGCGAACCCCTGCTGAAGATGAAAGACCACATAGCTGTTAAGATGCTTACTTCTACACCTGCTAAGAGTCGTAAGGCCTCTGTAGAGTCTCCACAGCCTTCAGCTGATTCCACCCGCACTACAACAGATCCTGCTCCTTCTACCACCATGTCACCTTCCTCTTCTATTACTGTTGAGCCATCGTCATCAGCCACACTGCCTTCTGATCCTCATGCTGTCATGCATTGGTTGGCCTATATAACCCAATGGTTACATCACATTGATCCGGCCATGGCACAGGCTAATCCTCTTCCTACCTGCTACATTTCTTACATGACTATGACACGTTGTATGCTTCCAGCCCCTCTAACTTCGCCAGTTGATGATGATGATGATGGTGGTGGTGGTGGAGGGGACGGAAATGACTACATCACGAAGGCTGAAATTTTTGGAGAGGACTTTTGATTTCTATTTTTCTCCGTTTGCTTTCAAATTTAGTTGTGTAGACAGTGCATAATTATTTTTTATGTGTTGACTCTCTCTATCATTAATGCATGTGCTTAGAATCCGTGTGATCTCCAGACTAACTCCTCTATTTTTGAATGCATGTTCTTAATGTCTATTCTTCCAATTATGAGAATCAATGTGCTCTTGAGGACAAGACACTATTCAAGTTTGGGGGTGCGAACCGCTTCGACACGTTAGGTTTAGTTGTTACTTTTCTTTTAATTTCATATTTGTTTTTCTTTCTTAGTGCTTTGCTTTACATTCTTTAGACGCATGTTAGGAACATATAGCATGGATTACTTAGGGTAGATCATCCATGCCATATTTTTTGTGAAAATTTTTACTGAGTAACCTATGAAATTGAAATTTTCTCTAGTGTAATGAGACAAAGAACTAGGGTATGTTCAAATAGTCTGTGTGCTTAGATTGTCCAAAATTTTACTTTGACAAAACCCTGTAGTCTTAAGTAAATTGAGAATCCAAAAACTGAGGAAAGTAAGGAGTGGAAACCAAACCACAAGTAGAGAGAATTTTTCACAAACTCTTGAAATAATCAAATCTATTTTGAATACTATTTAGGAATGATTCTAGTAGGGACATGAAGTAGGTCATCTTTGTCTAAGTCATAGCCTAAAGGTCGGTCCTAACATTTATAATCCTTTGCAGTCAATTTTAAACCTTATAGCCTATTCTTGTTACGATCCTAAACATGGTATAAACACTCTATCTTTGATGAATATCTCAATTGAACCTATTTGTGTGCACTCATGGTTTTAATAAAAGCCATGTTCGGTTTTAACATTAGTTAAAAAAACGAAAAATAGAAGAAAAATAGTTATAAGTATTTTTAATTTCAGTATTGTCAATAATAGCTAAACTTTTCTACTTTTGTATGAGTATACATGTGGTAAAATTTGGAGTGCACGGGATGAAATAAGTTTGGGGGAGGTATAAAACAATATTGTGAGCATGAGCAAAGGAAAAAAGGGAGTAAACAGAAGGATAAACAAGTTGGGTGAGTATATTGTCATGAGTGTACACTTGAGTCAGAATGAAATTCCTATTAAACTTATACCTTGACCCAAGCCATGTAACAACCTAGAAGAAAAAACCTCTGATTCCTACTATAATTTGAACTGAGGGGAAGATAGATAGAGGAAAGAATTGAGAGGGTTTGTGTACTTAGGTATTAGGAGAAGATTTCTATGAGTGGGATGACTTCTATAAATCACATGCAAAGTCTAGGAGGATTGATGCCCTGATACATGAGAGAGTGAAGTTAAGGAAGAATGGAGGATGAACTGAAAATGTAGACAATTTGAATAGCCTTAGGGACGTGTTAATGAGTCATAAACTATAGGAATGAAAGATTGAGGTTACAATGATGAGTGAAAACGAATTTACTTTTATATGGCATGGTGTGTCAGTTTAGATTAGAGTTATTGTTTGGGGATGAACAATAGTCTAAGTTTGGGGTTATTTGTTAGTTGCATAGTAGTTTGACATTAGTATAGGTGGTTTATTGCATTTTATAGGAACGTAGGGGAGAATTAGACACATTTGTGTATAATTAGTGGCATGAGCATTTAGATTAGGAATTGCATGTTTCATTGCATTTCAGCATTGTTTTTATGGTTTACAACATTTTTATGAGAAAATGATGTCTGGGGAAGGGCTTTTAGTGTAGTGTAGGTTTAGGATGAAGTTAACAGATAATTACAACATGTAGTGGGGGAGTAGCAAGCTTCGAAATTCTTCTATCATGGAAAATCAAGTTGGTTCCTTTTCCACCAACTGTGACTGTTTTCAGAATACAGAGAACATTAAAATAAGGTGCTACTGCACTTGTTAAATAGTGGCAATACATAGCCCAAAAAATCCCCAAGGATCTCACTATAATCGATGTTGTAAGAAAGGTTAATGCTAAGGAAGCAGGTAAGAAAACTATTCAACCTTGCTTGTTTGCAGTTTTGAGTGGACCATAACTTGTAAATTTTTTGAGACAAAAACCCACGCGGATCAAGCAAGAAAGGATCATGTATCATTAGCGTAGTAGGATTAATTATGCACTAGAAAAACCATTGAAAACATGAGTGGAGAAAAATTTGTTTCATAACAGATTATGTAGAGGGTCGGTTGGATGACCAAAATTAGGTGTTTGGAACTGAAATTTGGTGGAGATGTTCCTGGACATGTCAAAAGTATGGGAACCAAATTTCAGGCCATTATGAGTTTGGAAAGTAGGTCAACCAATACACTAAGTGACTGTCTGTCACAAGAGAAACGTGAATTTGCAAGACCTGTTAGTGCGCTTAAAAACCATGGATAATGAGGCCCTAAAATCCCAATAAAATTTTTTGGAAAATTTTTAGGGAGTGTAAAAAATATCTGAAAAATTTGACACTAATTTGATGTACTGATTGATGACAAAAAAAATCGAAAAAATAGTCGCGCAAATAGGGCAACGAGTTAAGGACATGACTAGGTGTTAGAAATTGGGGATTTTGACTAATTTTGATCCAATTGACCCAATGTTGACCGAAATTGACCCTTTTGACCCTATGGAGCACCTAGGTCAGAAAGTGATAGGTTTGACTAAGGTTGACTAAGGTTGATCGAGTTGACCTAGTAGCTTAAGGTTGGTTGACTGTATCATTTAACCATGTTTAACCACTTTTGAACCCATTGACCACCTTGGTCAAGTATGTCCAGAGTTGACTGAGTTTGATCAAAGTCGATTGGGCCAAACCAAGCTTGGCCCAGTTGGTTGAGTTGATTACATAACTTAGGATCGGCTAGTACATTCTTTGGAGCCATTGAGTTCGCTTGGTACATTCTTTTATCTTCCTCAGACCATTCTGATTTTGGTTTGACACCCAAGTTGTGTTCAGAAGTTGGAAGTGTCCATCTGTCTTCAACAATTCTCCAAGCCAACTCATCTATTGATTCAATGAATATGCGCATCTTGGTTTTCCAATAAGTATAGTTCCCTTCCTCAAGAAGTAGGGGTCTAGTGATAGAACCAGCTTCCTTGGGATGATGTCTAACTAAGTGACTCATTTCTGTTGTGGATCTCACCTACCAAGATAAAGGCCAAAACAAGAAGAAAGGTGACCCGCTCCGATACCAATTGTTAGATTAAGGAGTCACTAAAACAGTTAGAACCAATCTAAAATTTCTGTATAATTAGTAAATAGATTGGAATAATGATGTGCAGCAGGAAATAAAAATAATGTAGGAAAGAAAACAACACAAGGAGATGTTCACGCAGTTCAGCTCAACAGCTTACGTTTGCGAGGCCTCACCTAGTTCAAGAATCTACTATAGTTTGCAAGTTACACCAATATACAGCAGGCACTTCAACCCACAGGAGTACACTTCAAACACTAGATTCTAGACGAACTTTCGTCAAGAAGACAGCAGTCAATCTCTACAGATTTCCTTCAGCCACCACCAATCGTCCTAACTGTGTGTGCTAAACAATAGAGTAGAGAATACTGCAACTTCTTTGATCACTCAATAAAAACAAAAAAATAAAGATAATAATGCTCTCAATAATACAATAATCTGCAACTCAGTGATTGTCGTTTGGAGTGCTTCAAAGTGATGAAGAAAGCTTCAGACACGATCGAAATAAATAGAGTGTAGAAATAAAGCTTTCCTTTAGAGAAACAGATTATGAAAATTCTTTCTGGGCAGACTGTTCGATATACTGTTGCATCATCTGTTACGACAGTCTTGCTGGAAATTCAGAAAACTTTCCAAAACAACAGCAATCCTTGATATTCTTCCATAAACTATAATCTCATTCTGATTTGAGTAGATTGAAAGCTTTTATTAAACAGCAAGGACCAATGTCAACCTATTTGTTTCTAAAAACAATTCATAAAGATTTTGCATTCTTTCTTAAAACATAATTGATGCAAATTTTATTTAAGAAACAATTTCTGGGTTAAACATATTCTATTTTGAAGAGAGATTCATATTAAAAACTAACCCCAGAAACATTTCTGAAAATATTCTAAAAAATCATTTTATAGAATCAAATCATTCCAAACAGATATGCAATTTCCATAACAACAATTGATTTCCAGACTTTCCAAGATACAGAGTTTCAACTTTAATGAACAAGTTTTCAGAATTTTCATCCAGTTTCCAGAGACCACACAATGCAGAAATTTGTTTCCAAACAAATACGCAGGATCTTATTCTATCATCCGATTTCTAAAAGAAAACTACAAGATACTGTATTTCAATTTCCAACTTAATATGCAAGATTCCAAACTGAGAATATGTATCCATTATTCTAAAAAAAGTTCTGATTCATAGTAAGATGCAATATTCTGTTTTCTAAAATTAATAGCAGCAGAATTTTTTTATATCCAATATTCTGAAAAATTCTAAGCAAGAAGATTTGATAGTAAACTAATATTTGAATCAGAAACTGAGAATGACAACCTTTTGGAAACATTCCATTTTTTTTCAAAAAATCAGCAGAACATTTTCTAAAATAATGATGATGTCTAATATTCTAAAAGTTTTGAGCATATAAGAATTTAGAGCAAAACTGATATTCATTCCAAAACTGTTAAAGAAAAGATTTTGAAATTATTCTAAAGAAATATCTGTTGCAAGTTTTAGCAAGAATCAATTTTTGGGTTTAAAACACATTCCATTTTGAAAAGAGATTTTGATCACAACAAATAGAGAGAGCGAACTCATAAATGCGAAATTCCAGAAATAACAAACAGCAGCATTAGTAACATTCCAAAAACTAAAATTAGCAATATTCATATTTCAATTAACTGTTCTAAAAGATTAATAATATTTTTCAGATTTCAAAATAATTTCCATATTTCAAAAATTTAGTTTCCTAAGAGAAATATTTTGATTTCTAAATCATGTAGAATTCTAAAATATTTCTAAAACACCTCAAGCACCAACAATGCCAACTAATCATGTTTCCTAACAATCTCCCCCTTTGGCATTGTTTGGTGCAAAACTTATTAAAAGACATATGCATGCATAAATCAACATGTAAAAAACTGAAACTAATAAGGAATGCATAGGCACGTACCAAAATTGGATATCCTAACACTTGTATTAGATCCTCAATTTTTTTTCCCCTTTGGTGCTGCACACATACATTTATCTCCCCCTTTTTGCACTTAACAATGGCAAATTTGAGATAAAAAGTTGAAAACTTTGAACACTCCCCCTAAATGGTAGCACAATTAGAATTCAATCCTAGACACTTAAGAGAAATCATGAATTTTCTTTAGAGTTTAATATTCAAGTGCAAAGGCCACCCCATTGTTTGTCCTTGGTAGACTAGCGGAAGCTTTAAATCTGGAAATACAAATCAGTATGAGAGTCAAAACATTGTTCTTATGAATTTGAATCTCTCATGGACTGAAAATGAAACTCGGGTGGACTATAAAGAGTTTTTAAAGAAGATTTACCCATATGCATAGGATATGCAAAGAATGACACCAAAAAAATTGACTCTCTAAATGTGTAATGAGAATCTCACTCCCTCAACCAAGTAACACTTATTAAGCAACTAATCTCCCCCTAAACAACATTATATGAAACATCTTCAACATTCTTTGGTGATGCTATGTACTAAAGAACAAAAACATGATATGAATTATATTCAAGAGAGGTAAGACATTGATGCATAAATATAAAGACCAATGAGATATTTGTGCATGATCTACGATGTTCAACATGATAGATGCTAACAAGTAAAAAAACTCACATAACAGAAGCAATGAAATGCATGTATGTGTATAAATATGATATATGTGCAATATAAATAAACATGTGAAAAACTGTCATGAATGTTAACCTCCTCTACAAATGCATGATAAGCATCTATCCTCCTAATATGTTATTCCTAAATATATAGGTATTAAAAAGCATTACCTTGCCCTCATATTTGAAATTCATCTTGCAAGGGAACTTTGTCATTTCTAGGTCCATCAAGGACATGTAGCAAGAAAACTTTACCATTTGTGTTGAAGTCCTTTCGAGAAACATTTCTAAGATGTCTACTATCATTTAGTTGACCAATCATTAGGTTTGAGGGATGGTTCAGTCGAATACTAGGAGAGGGTTCTCGACAGTTTTAGAAGCTAAATTTTCTGGGTTTTCTGTGCTATCTTTTGTCTCGTTGACTGTTGTAGCAGTCTGTCTGTCTGATTTTTTAAGACAATCTGCATCATTTTTGACCAGATATGCTAGCAACCTTTTATTACCTGTCAAGTGTTGTGAACACCCACTGTCAGGTACCAGTCTTTCTTAGAGCATGTGGACAAAGCAGTATGAGCAACAAATGCGCTATTCATTTTTTTGGGAACCCATTGTCGAACAGTTCTCGGCTTCTTCCTCATGCTATCCTGCAGAACATTCTTCTGCAGTTTGTAACGTTGCTTCCACTTATGGCCTCTTTTGTTGCAGTAGTAGCAAATGGGAACTCTGGCTGTTATGTTTGTGTTCTTGTGCTGAGTTTTATGCTTCCTTTCTGCAGCGTATTTACTTTTAAATGGACTCTTTTGGTCAGTTGCTGCTATGTATTCAAGACCTCTTTGAACATGTGAGCTTTGTCCTATGTCAAGAATCTCATTCAGCTTTGCCTTTCCAAAATTGAGGCGCTGCAACATTTGTTCTGCAACATCTACTTTATTTGTCAGTTCATCAATCTTCTTCTCCTTCTCCTTGATTGAGTCTTGCTGAACTTTAATCTTTTCCTTCATTCCTATAACCTGTTCTTCTAGTTCTTTGTTTTGGATTCCTACCTGCAGCCATCTTTCATACATTAGTTCATATGTTTTTCTATATTCTTCCATACTTACCTCATCATCATCACTATCTAACTAAGAGTGAGTTGGAGTTGCACCGGATTCTTTGTTTGCATTTCTCACAGCAGCAGTAAAAGCAACATAGTTGCTGGAAATCTCATCTTCTTCATCTTGACAGTCATCAGATTCTTCATTCTTTCTAAGAGTGTTGTACATTCAGCCTGAGTGTGTCTTATTCTTCCATATTCATGACACTTTATATTCTTGAAATAATTGTCAGATTTAGATAGTTCTTTTGCAAACTTTATGTTTTCAAACCTGTTCTTTGAGGAAGAATTCTATTTTCTGTATTTTGTCAAAAATTTGTTAAAGTTTCTTATAATCAATGCGAACTCGTCCTCCATGTTCAGCGTACTAGTTTCAGCTTGTAGTGCAATGTCTCTGTCTGATTTCTGATTTGGAAGGTTCATTTCATACGTTTGTAGTGATCCCAAGAGTTCATCAAGTCTCATTTTAGTTAGATCCTTTGCTTCTTTTATGGCTGCAACTTTTGCTGCAAACCGTGAAGGTAAGGATCTCAAGACTTTTCTCACAAGCTTTTCATTTGAGTATTTCTCTCCTAGTTGGAAAGCTTGATTGGCAATGTTGCGTATCTTGTTGTCGAGGCTTGATATGTTGTCGTGTTCTTCCATCTTCAACATTTCAATTTGAAAAGTTATTAGTTGCAATTTAGAGATGCGAACAGCATTTGTACCTTCATGAGATCTTTGTAAAGTCTCCCAAGCATCTTTAGCATATTCACATGTGGCGATTAATTTAAACTGTTCTGTGTCCACTGCATTGAAGATAGTATTTAGAGCCTTTGAGTTCGCTTGGTACATTCTTTTATCTTCCTCGGACCATTCTGATTTTGGTTTGACGCCCAAATTGTGTTCAGAAGTTGGAAGCGTCCATTCGTCTTCAACAACTCTCCAAGCCAACTCATCTATATATTGAATGAATATGCGCATCTTGGTTTTCCAATAAGTATAGTTCCCTTCCTCAAGAAGTGGGGGTCTAGTGATAGAACCAGCTTCCTTGGGATGATGTCGAACTGAGTGACTCATTTCTGTTGTGGATCTCACATGACAAGATAAAGGCTACAACAAGAAGAAAGGTGACCCGCTCTGATACTAATTGTTAGATTAGGAAGTCACTAAAACAGTTAGAACCAATATGAAATTTCTGTACAATTAGTAAATAGATTGAAATAATGATGTGCAGCAGGAAATAAAATAATATAGGAAAGGAAATGACACAAGGAGATATTCACGCAGTTCAGCTCAACAACTTACGTCTGCGAGGCCTCGCCCAGTTCAAGAATCCACTATAGTTTGCAAGTTACACCAATATATAGCAGGGACTTCAACCCACAGGAGTACACTTCAAACACTGGATTCTAGACGAACTTTCGTCAAGAAGACAACAGTAAATCTCTAAAGATTTCCTTCAGCCACCACCAACAGTCCTAACTGTGTGTGCTGAACAACAGAGTAGAGAATACTGCAACTTCATTGATCGCTCAATAAAAACAGAAAAATAAAGATAATAATGCTCTCAATAATACAATAATCTGCAACTCAGTGATTGTCGTTTGGAGTGCTTCAAAGTGATGAGAAAAGCTTCAGACACGATCGAAATAAATAGAGTGCAGAAATAGAGCTTTCCTTTAGAGAAACAGATTATGAAAATTCTTTCTGGGCAGACTGTTCGATATACTGTTGCATCATCTGTTCTGATAGTCTTGCTGGAAATTCAGAAAACTTTCCAAAACAACAACAATCCTTGATATTCTTCCATAAAATGTAATCTCATTCTGATTTGAGTAGATTGAAAGCTTTTATTAAACAACAAATATCAATGTTAACCTATTTGTTTCTAAAAACAATTCATAAAGATTTTGCATTCTTTCTTAAAACATAATTGATGCAAATTTTATTTAAGAAACAATTTATGGGTTAAACATATTCTATTTTGAAGAGAGATTCATATTAAAAACTAACCCCAGAAACGTTTCTGAAAATATTCTAAAAAATCATTTTATAGAATCAAATCATTCCAAACAGATATGCAATTTCTATAACAACATTTGATTTCCAGACTTTTCAAGATACGGAGTTTCAACTTTAATGAACAAGTTTTCAGAATTTTCATCCAGTTTCCAGAGACCACACAATGCAGAAATTTGTTTCCAAACAAATACGCAGGATCTTATTCTATCATCCGATTTCTAAAAGAAAACTACAAGATACTGTATTTCAATTTCCAACTTAATATGCAAGATTTCAAACTGAGAATATGTATCCATTATTCTAAAAAAAAGTTCTGATTCATAGCAAGATGCAATATTCTGTTTTCTAAAATTAATAGCAGCAGAATTTTTTATATCCAATATTCTG
>JAJIYU010004479.1:0-24208 GCA_030144865.1 Tinospora cordifolia | reverse complement strand
TCAAGCAATGATAGAGTAAATATGTCAAAAGCTTATGATAGAGTGGAGTGTAAATTAATCTCCCTCAAAAGTCCCACAATAGTGTTCATGGGCAAGCAATAGCAAGAGATCCCAATTCATCCTATTTCATCTTTTTCAAGTACATGATAAATTATTGTCGACTAGAAAGAAGAATTGTATAAAAAAAAATCAAAATTATCTATTTTATGCTCTTTATCCCTTGTCATACCATTTGAATGTGTTTTTTTGGCGATTTTGATAATAAAAAAGTTAATAGTAATTATTGAGGAGTTTTTCGATTTAAGGTTTATCGTAAATAAAATAAGGGTTAATAGGTAATAAAATCTTAACATTTGGTTCTTTTTTTTTAACAAAAATATCTTACTTAACCTTGTAATTTTGTCAATAAAGTATAAATCTATTTACTTTTTTAGTAAATTGTATCAATGAAATGAGTTTTTTTTTTTTTGGGCATATGTGACAAATGATATTAGATTTTTTGAAAAACGTAACAACCCTTAAAATAAACAATGTATATACATTCGCCCAAAACAGATTTACAAAAACTTAAAAAAAGAAAAAAAAAAGTAAAGGGGGTTTGAAAACTTCAAATTAAAGCTTACCATGTCATTTAAAAAGTTCACGTTATTTGTCATGTCATTGGCACGTATGCCAAAAAGCTCTTTTTACCTCTTGAATGTAATTTATTACAAAAATAATATATTTGTACTTCATTGTTTAAATTAAAAAGTTAGCATATTTTTGCAAAAATACACCAAACGTTGAAATTTTCTTGCCTATTAACCGATAAAAAAATTGAGAAAGATGAAAACAGGTTGGTTCTATTTTCTTCTATTATATTGAGAGAAACTACAATGTTGTAGCTTGTAATCTTGCCAAAAGAACTATGATACATTGCTAATATTATGGCACACATTTTTCTAATGTACAAGGTAAGAATTTTTCATTATTCCTGTCAAGTTCCTAAAGTTGGATACATGCAATGCAACTCGTGTTTTCTTGCATTGTTATTGTAATACGTGAGATTTAGGTGGCGATGTCCTTTGCATTTTGGTGTAATAGAATCGATTCGTGCTGCCGAGGTTTGACTGAAAAGAAGAAGAACATGAACCGTGCAGTAAGGCTGAAAAGCTCAGGGTCCATGGGCTTACTAAAGCCCACTTACTAAGCATACGATACAGAAACACATGGACTGAAATTCCTAAACTACCCAAAAGAACCAGAATCTTCCGTTTTGGATCCGTTCGCACACGTACACATACGCATGCGCATACACACACAGTTTCTTCAAGTGAGCGAGCTTCCGCCATTTAAGACTAGCGCGTGCTGTATTCTCTCTCTACTCCTCCTCCTCCTCCTTTTCTTCTTTCTGTGTCCATCTTCAGATCTCGAATCACTTAAGCTGTATTCTCAAAGCTCTCGGCATTTTAATCCGTCAGTCGCCATTGCCGACGATCCAGATCTGGATAATTCACCTTCAGAAACACACTGTTAGCCTTCCTGCATTTCGTTCTTTTCATCCGAGAAAAAATCTCCGAAATCTCTTTTGTTTCCTAAACGCTTCATATCTGGAACACTTGAAGCTTCCTTTGTCATGACTATTATTAGTATTATTAGTATTTTGTTTTATTCTATTTTTTGTTATGAGTTTCTGATTTGATTCTGTTTGTCGCTACGGGATCGAGCGACTGCGTTTCTCGTTCGGTTTAATTTCTTTTTAATTTAAAAGCTTGATTTGAGATTTAACCAGCGCGATCGGTTTTGGATTTACTGTGGGTAGATATCAGTGGTTCTGTTTGTAATTTATGTGCAAAAATATTTTGTTGTTCGGATTAAGATAGTGTCGGTGAAAAGTTGGTTTTTGGTAGGAGTTCATAGATCTGAAGAGAATTGGTTGGTTATTTAATTATGTCGTAGTAAGATCAGTCTAGCGGGATTGAAAGTTATTTTCAATGGCAATGCCAACGGGAAATGTGGTGATCTCGGATAAAATGCAGTTTCCAAGCAGTGGCGGCAGCAGCGGGAGTGAGATCCATCACAGGCAGTGGTTTTTGGATGAGCGTGATAGGTTTATCTCTTGGTTAAGAGGAGAATTCGCTGCGGCAAATGCGATTATCGATTCACTTTGTCACCATCTGAGGTCCATTGGCGAGCCTGGGGAGTATGATGGTGTTATGGGGTGTATCCAGCAGAGGCGTTGTAATTGGAATCCTGTCCTCCACATGCAACAGTATTTCTCGGTAGCCGAAGTTACTTATGCTTTGCAGCAAGCTGCTTGGTCAAAGCAGCAGAGGCATTTTGACAAGATGAAGGTTTCGGAGAAGGATTCGAGGAAATCGGGTTTCCACAGCGTGGGTTCCAGAAAGTGGATCAGGTCTGAATCAATCAAGGAAAACCATAGCTCTGATTCTTGTGCGCTGTTGGTTAGTACGGGTTCAGAGAAAGGAGGAGAACAAACAGAGAAAAGCGAAGAAATGAAAAAAAGAGGAGACTTTGAAGGATCGGAAGAAAAAGTTTCCTTTCCTTCGGAGGATAAAAAGGGTAACGATTATTTCGTTGATTCTGCAAGCTTTATTAGTTATATGATATATCCTTTATGTTTAGGCACCGTATCGTGTAATCTTACTTGATATGGCGATCTAATGTTTGTTTTTTAAAATCTACTCCGATGAAATCTATATCGGTCTTTATTGTGATCGTTTGTCTCCTTTTGTTGTTAATGGCATTGCCATACTTGTGTTTGTATTTCGTCTACCTCTAGCAATTGGCATACTCTTACCGACTTAGTTCGTATCTTGTTTGGTTCACCTGACTGAATTGTTTATAAGCATCAGTTTTTATGTCCCTCCAATTTGTGATGGGCGTGTTGCCCCTTCTAAACCTGTAGACATATTGATGCCATTGTGCAATATGTATTGGCATTAAGCCTCTCCAGATATCCCATCATCAAATCAACCTTTCATTTGGATCTCATTCTTATATTGATTGTATATCAGGTGGGTCCCACTTGAACAGCTTTCAGATTGCACAAAGATGATTGCCACCATTTGTTGGTGCTCATAATTGTATACTACGTGCCGCTTTGACTTGACATTAAGCTTATTCAATTTGGTGGTGGCTCAATAATTCCTAGTGGCATTTTGTAAAAGGCCAGGGGTAATTTTTTTAGCAATGAAAACTTAATGGCCTGGGATATTTCGAAAGTGTCATAATTTCCTTGTATTTGATTTTCTTCTCTGTGCTCCTTATTATTTATATCAATTTTGACACGTAACTCTTAATTTCTTGTAGAAGTTATTAGTGTGAAATTCTATGATCATGAATCTTATTTATTTTGTCTTTCGCTTTCACTATAAGCTGGGAAAAAGATATTAAATTTTCTTTTGGCATTTGAATTTCATTGAAAGTACTTGATATTCCATGGCCTAGGTTTCAGAATTTTCAGGAGCTCATTAATTAGCTTTATCCTCCTTTAGTTATATTTTAATGAATCTTCGTCCATGTTATTGACATTGAATATTTAATGAATGCGCAATACATTTTTTTCCCTCTTAGCTCATAAATGAGGTGACAATTTTTGCAGCTATAACTCAACTGAACTCAACTAAGTTTCTTTTCCAACTACACAGTATTACTTGCATAAATTTACATTCTCCACTCTGCTTTATCAAGGGTTAAATCTAACTCTATAATGCAAAAAGTTATATCTTTCTCAATTAACTTTTTCCGTTTTATTTTATGTCTTTCTCTATCTCTATCTTTATAGTGGATTGTTAATACATGGGACTACTAACTAGAGCACTCAAAAGCTTTCATCCTATGTGCCAAATCCACCTTAATCAGATTCTCTCATTTTACTCTAAATGGGGCTACTTCTCCATATTTTGAATACATTTCTTTCTCATTTTACTTCTCAATGTTTTTCCATTTTAGGCACTTGCATTTTCATTACACTTATTTAGTTCCTGCATTGTTTCTTTATTATCCAACATTCTGTCCCATAGAGCATTACTGATGTGATTGCAATTTTCTGAAAAATTTCATTCAAAGTCAGTGTTGCATAGTTCTTATACTAGGAAAGCAGTCTTTCATGTAATCAATCTTGCTTTGGCATTGTTGTTAAAATCCTTATCTATATCTGTTTTTGTTTTTCGTGAATAATTGATTCCAAGTGCCAAAAGATTTTTCACTTCTTGGTTTACTCATATTAATTTGAAGCTCCAATAAACTTTTCTACTCATGAATAGGATGAAGCTTCTCTTCAGAACCCAAATATCAAACATGCTAAAGCCAATAACCAGATTTGAGCCTCAACACCTCTAACAAACTAACATTCTAACATTATGGTGGAATCCATTGGATCTAAAGGCTGTAGCTTATAGGTTTGAAGAATGCATATTAAAATATTATTAACACCTCTTTCTGTGAGCTATGTTGCAACATTCAAAAGAACCATCAACTACTCTTACATGCATCTATTTGGTAGCTGATAAAATCCTATTGCCAGGAATATATTAAGGTCCTCGTTCACTAAAACATAAATTGAGAATGAAAGATCACCTGTGTGACTGTGAGGTAGTCTTCCTATATGGCTGCTTTGCAGCCCACAACGACATGGATCCTCCTGCTTTTTTCAAGATAGAGAATCCTGCTACCAGGAAAAAAAAAAAAAAAAAGAACACACATAGTAAACTATATAAAAATGGAATGCAAGACCTCTTATAAAATTCTCTACTTAAAAAAAGAAAGAATGTGTGTTTCCTTGCAAAAAAAGTAATATATCTTATGTGCAATTGTTACATTGTATATCCTACTTGTCCCTTTATTATAATTTTTTTTTCCTTGATTCTTCAATGTTTGTTGATTTCCAAAACTCCACTTCTTGAGCCAAATATCATGCTGGCAATCCTGTGTTGGTTTTTGATAATTCTGTCAAATTACTTACATAAGGTGACCCCATATAGCTGGGTGGGAAAACTCTATATTCAGTTGAACTGAGTTGCCTCTAAATACTTTTACGTTCTTTGAGCTTTAGATTAAATTAATAAATTCATGTAGCATCAGACAAATAATGACTCAAATGTGATATATTGTGTTGGTTGTAGGTATTGATGCTACAACAAACTCTCATGGAGATGATAACTTAAAGAGTACCAGGAGTTCAGAAGAAATAAGTATTGAGAATTCAAATGTTGAGCAAGTTAATGATGAGGGCACTTCAAATTTAAATGGTATGCCTACTTGAGTAGAACAAGGGTGGCACACTAATATTTAAACAATTTTTAGTAGTTCAAATTAAACATATGCTGTGGTAACTTTTGGCCAGATTTTTAGGACACTCCTTATTTGTTACTGAAAACCCTTGGTTGAAGGTTTTTAGATGGTAATTAAATTATTAAGGGTTTAAGTAAACCGAGGAAAAGAGGGATATAGTTTACACTAATAAGTTTAAAATAGCAGTATGTGCTAAAATTTTTAAGTAGATGGAAACATATAAATGTAAACTTCATATGCTCTTTCAAACTTCTTCCTAATGTTTCATGTACTTTCCTACCTTTAAGGGGGTTTAATTGGCATTTAATATTATTAAGAATATGATTTACTCAAAATTCTTCAAAAGCAATAAAAGGAGAACTTTATTACTGTATTAAGTATTTAGTTATTAACTGCAGGTCAACTTCATTTGCTCTTTCAAATTTCTGCCAGATATTTCATTTACTCTCTTACATTCAATTTGGTGCACTTGACATTTAACATGTTATGAGAAAAATGATTTACACATAATCCTTCAAAAATAATAAAAAGCATTTTATTACTATATTACTTAGCTTTTGTAATCAACTTAATTGCTTCAATAGTTTGTTTTGTGAAAACTAGAAAATGTAGCACAAATGGTTTTGATCTTTCTTGTTGATCACTTACAATCTTATAAAAATCAACCTAGCTTCTACCTTTTGACTTGTACTTTTGAAAAAGTAATTTGGAAATTTATCTTCTTTTCGCACTTGCTTAATCAATATTCTATTGTATAATAAATTTATAAAATAAAGGAAAATAAACTAATTATTGACATGTGACGAGAATAAACTAGTGATGCTAAGAATGTGTTTGATTTGAAACACTTACGTTTATTTATGTTATAATTATCTTGATTGTCTATAACTGTAAAACCAGGTGTGAAAAAAAGGAAACATTGTATAAGAAATGCTTGAAGTTTTTTTATTTCTTTTTCTTTTTCTTCTTCATGGTTCAGGTGTAGTGAATGAAATGCACAAGTAGGTAAATGTGAACTTCACCTCCTTAAATTGGAACATTTGCTGTTTTAATTCTGTACTATCTTACATTATTATGCGGACATTGAAATCTTGTTCTGTTTTCATTAAAGTTGTATAAACATATGAAGTTTTGTGGTTCCTGTGATGCTTAAAATTAGTTTATACATATTTTGCAAGAGTTGTTAAAATTGATCCCAGGCAAATCTTTATTTTTTAGGATGGACTATCTGAAATATGTATGTGGTGAATTTCATATCCCAACTCTCTGTTTTCAGTTGCAATGGACTTTTTTCTTCCATTACTAATTTATGATTATATTTTCTGCTAGGTTGATGGTAGCTTGATCTTCCTTTATAATTTCTCCAAGTTATCTTGATCTTTAATTTGGTGTTTTCTCTACCTTAAACCTGCATAATTTTTCTCTTCAACCAATCCTTGGTCTTTTCTGATAACTTATAGTATATCTTAGCTACCAATTTTAACCATCCTCTCATTTGTACTTCTGTAAAGTTTCATGAAATATTTGGATTTTTTAAGACACTTCTCAAAGCTATATTTTCGGGCTCATCCCTTTTTAATTTTATTAATTAACACCATATCATTGGCCAATGAAATGTTACATGGAACAACTCTGTGTGGGGCTTAGTGTTGGCCCTTGCTGCTGCAAAGTGTATGTCTTCAAACCATTAAAGGCATGCATGGTGCATGAGGCTCTCACCAATGTAGGGTTTGGGGAAGGGAAGATATATGCAGTCTTACCTCTGCATTGGAGAAGCTGTTCCTGGATTTGAAACCAACTACTCGGTTACAGTTGAACAACAAAAACTGTTGTGCCAAGGCCCAACTTTCATTTTCTTAAACCATCAGAAAATAAAAGCATTCTATCTCCCTTGGCTGTTTTAAAGTTCAAGATTTTTATGTTCTCAGAAGCGAACCATGAGAAAACAAAAGATTTTTTAGATATTGTTTTGTTGTAGTCATCTCTTAATCTAGTTTTTAATTGATTTCGGAGTGATACGAACATTGAAATTTCTCTAAACTGCATTCGAGGACCCTCGAGATGCCATTGTTTAGCAAAGATAACACTCTGATGTGAAATTTGGTTTTGTCTTTTGTTAGGTACTTGTAATAACCCTCAGAAGAGTGGTTTTGATACGGTTGCAAATCAAGACGAGAAGCAGAATCTCCTTCCTACACCCAAAACTTTTGTGGGAAATGAGATGTTTGATGGAAAAGCAGTATGTTATAGTGTATTAGTTGCATCATCTATGTTAGTTCTAGTTGAAATAACAGCTACTTTTATTATGAATATCTTTTTCCTTGATTGTTCAGGTTAATGTTGTGGAAGGACTAGTTTTGTATGAAGAACTAGTGGATAACTTAGAAATTTCAAAGCTTATACAATTGGCAAATGAATTGAGATCAACTGGGCGAAGGGGACAGTTACAAGGCAAGTCAAATTTTCATTTAAATCTGTATGAAATACTGTTCTTTTATTTTATTTTTCAATAAATTTGTTTCTGAACTATAGACATCCTTTCCCGATGAAGTTTGTAAAATAGCTGAGAACCATATGATTTTGATTAAAAAAAGCATATTGTGTAAGCTGCAACCAATATGAATCTTTTGCTTTCTTTGGGGACAGTTACAAGGCAACTTAAAGTTTCATTTAAATCTGTTTGAGATTCTGTTCTTTTATTTTTCCTCAATGAATTTGTTTCTGAACTAAACATCCAAACGCTAAGAAGTTCATAAAATATCTAAGATTTGTGTGGGTTCAATTAATAGCATTTTGTGTACGCTGCAACAGATACAAATCTTTTGCTTTGTTCTTTGTGACCAGTTTTTGTCAAAGTTCGGAAACTAAGCTTATTTCTCATGCTAAAGTAAACCTGTGACAGACTGACTTATAGGGATCACCTTTTTGAAGGTCAATATTTGTTGCATGATTCAACTAACCATTTGATTGAGATTAAGGTTTTGAAGGAATGGTAGGGTCATTGGAGGAGGATTAAAATGTAACACAAATTTGGGAAACTTACATTGTTTTAACGAGCCCATGGACATACTTCACCTTATGGTAATTAATTGTTGACTATTGGCTTGAATGTGGGCTAATGCTTAGTAGTTTCGTTTCTGTTAATATTTTGGCTCGTTGAAAGGCTAATGGCTGAAGTTTGAGCCTATGGAAAATAATAGACATGCTCAGTGGCTAGAATTACCATTAATCTGTCTGGGTCCCCAAAGATGTGTGCGAATTTCTCATGTTAGTGGACTAAGGAGAGTTTGTCTAATGGGTAATAGCTTACATGGGGTCACAACCCATCCTTTGCCATGGCAAGTTTGAGGCCTAAATTATGAAAGCTGAAAAGGGGCTAAAGGTGCTAAATTTGAGGGGTTGTCTAAATTCTCAACTAACTTAACTAAAAGCTTTTCCTTATTGCCTTTGGTGTTCCCTTGATTTTCTATTCATTTGAGCTCTGGTACCTTTCACATGTTTTTTTTTTTTTTTTTTTTTTTTTTTGAGCTTTGTCAATAAACTGCACGTCATTATATTTATATGGGAAGAATCAAAATTATAATAAAATTTGCAAGATTAACACAAATGAGAAACTGTTCCAATTTTGACCAAAAAAATACAAAATAGTTAATAAGTTAAAAAAATTAATCGTCTGATATAACATATTTACAAAAAAATATAATCAAATTTAATAAAAGAAGACAAAGGAAAGGAGATTGTCGAAAACAGTCACCCCTAAAAGTAAATTTTCTAATAAAAAAAGAAAGAAAGAAAAGAAAAAAAGTAGATGGAGAAGGAAGAGCGGGGATTTGAGCTACTTAATGAATTAAAAAAAAAAGAATAATATATAGAAATTTTAAATATATAGAAAATATATAAGGCCCAATTCGGCCCTAGGAAATTGGAGGTGATTGGATTACCAGCCCTGCCTCAATGTTGGCCTTGACATCAACTTAGAAGGATGTCCTTGGTGTGACAGATTAGGTGGCTCCTCTGTCACTTGGATGTTACGGTTTCAAATCCAGAAATAGCCTCTGCAATTTAGAGTTAAGGCTATATGTATGCCATCCCTTCACTAAATCTTGCAATGGCGGATTGTTCGATGGGTATACCCTTTTCTTAATAGAAGATGAACTTAGTTTAAGACCAAAAAAAAAATTGCTGAAATTGTGACTAATTTGTTAAGTAAACTTACTTTGAAGTGGGGTAGCAGTTTGCTTCTAAGGTCCTTTTGGCGTTTTCTCGTATGAAATGCTCCTTATGTATGAACATAGTTTTATTTAAGCATGAAATGCTCAACACTACACATTTTTCCCCTTTTTATTTGTTGTGATTGGTTCATACGACACTAGAAGGTTGTGTGCGGTTGTGTATATGATGAGCATTTGGAAAGGAAACAAACTTCATTGATTGCAAAACTTGCTGAGCTAAATCACAATAGGATACAGGTCATAAAACCCAGGAGCAAACCTTAAACTCATCCATAACCCTCAACATGTTACATCCTATCCAACAGCAACATCAACAGGCCCCCCAATTTAAAGAACAACTTGATAGGCGGTAAAAGTGTAGATTCTGGGATGGTTGTGGTAGATGAGGGGTGTTGTAGGTTATTAAGTATGCAACCGGATGGTTATGTACCGAGAATAGGTGATAAAAGTGCAGAAAGGATTCAACCAGTGTTAGGTCTGCAATCAATGGCCTTCCGTGGAGATGAGCCTGTCTAAAATGATCTCCAAAGCTCGTAAGGCGCCTAGGGGCCCAACGAAAGTGTAGATTCTGGGATGGTTGTGGTAGATGAGGGGTGTTGTAGGTTATTAAGTATGCAACCGGATGGTTATGTGCTGAGGATAGGCGATAAAAGTGCATAAAGGATTCAACCAGTGTTAGGTCTGCAATCAATGGCCCTTCCAGAATTGAAAGGTGATTATCCAACCTCAGTCTAAAATGCTACATAAACTGTGGTGCCGATGAAGAAATAAACTTCCGAAGGCTCTAACAAGACTTTCCTCTGACACACACCTCCATCCACTACCGTCAAGTGGAGAATAACCATCATTGATGCTCCCATCCATTTGAGCTCACAATGATTGTAGCTCCAACTGATATCTCCAAAGGCATTTACTTCATAGAGCCGCATTCCTTAATCGGATATTCCCGATACCAAGATAACCTTCCACTAGCCTTTGAACTGGGATTTCTAGCTCACCGACCTGGTTGAATGAGAACCCTCTTTGCCCATCCATAGTAAGTATTCAAATTTCCTCTGTTTTCTCTGGAACCCCCACTGGGATCTTAACACTGACAAAAGTAAGTGGGCAATGCAGCCAAAACCACTCGGATAAGAGCAAACCTGCACCCTCTTGACAAGAAGGCATGCTTCCATCCTCCCAACCACTTAGAGACCTTTGTAAGACAATCTCCCAGAAATGAACTGAATTGGATTTACCACCTGATGAAAGACTACGGTAATTCATTGGCCACACGCGAATTGGACACCCAACTCTGTCAGCCATCCTAAGAAGTATATTTGCGTCAATGTTAATTCCCATTACCTTTGACTTTACTACATTTGTATGAATTCTAAACATAGATCCAATGCAATGCAGCAATTGAATTGCACTCGTTACATTTCCTTTATTCCCTTTCAGAAATAACAAAGTGTCATCCATAAATTGAAGATGTGAGATTTCCACCTTTTTTCCAACTAAAAGGCCTTCACTAGTGTCTTCTGTCTCGCGTTCATGGACATCCTCCCCAAACAGTCAGCAAATGGGTTGTTTGATTGTTTCTAATGGCAAGTTAATAGGAAGAAAAATTAAGGATCAAACGATTTTTCTCTTTTTGCTACTTTTACCATTGGAAATATTTCTGTTCCACAAATTACTTTCTGTAGTAATAATATAATACAATAGCTAATAATTAGTAGCCACAAACAACTTTCTTTTATTTTGTTACATGAAAATACCATGTACCCATTTGAAGTTTGTTTCGTCTCTTTATTAGCACTCATGGTTGTGTCAATTGTTGCAAATGATATCTGGTGATGGAAAGCAGGGCAGACTTTTGTGGTCTCAAAGAGACCAATGAAGGGCCGTGGAAGAGAAATAATTCAACTGGGACTCCCTATTGCTGATGCTCCTGCAGAGGAGGAGAATATGGCTGGGAACAACGAAGGTATGTTTGTCAATATAGCAATTGTCAGTTATTTCCTTGTAGTGCAAATTATCAGCATTATTCTATAAACCTTGTAATTGCAGATGGAAAGATGGAAGCCATCCCTGTACTGCTAAAGGACATTATAGAACGATTGGTTCACTCACAAGTTATGGCAGTGAAGCCAGATTCTTGTATTATTGACTTCTTTAATGAGGTTAGAACCTGATCCATAGCGAAGAAAATTGATATATTTTGCAGGTTTAATTATGTCATTTTGCTGTGTAGGGAGATCACTCACAGCCTCACATGTGTCCACCTTGGTTTGGGAGACCCGTGTGCATCCTCTTCTTGACAGAATGCAATATGACCTTTGGCAGAGTGATAGGAATAGACCATCCTGGGGATTACAGGGGGTCTCTCAGACTTTCTTTATCAGCAGGGTAAAAATCATATGCTCTCCCTTGTTTTGAATGGTTTCCTTTTGAGTTCAAGTTGTTTCTTGTATTATGATGGTAGAAGGGCCTGCTTGGTGCTGCACAACACCAAGATTGATGAATTGGCGACTACTTAATCTGATTTCACTCTCAATTCTAATTTTAGATAACCTTCTCAGCATTCCAAACACTTGAATTTTACATGGCCGGGTTGTTTTTCTTTCTTTAGCAAAAACAAACCAATTTGTATTAGTATGAAAGGTGTCATCTAATCTAAAGAGCAAAAGCAGTACTCAAAACTACAAACAAGCTAGCGAGGTTACAACAAAGAAGAGCTACAATTCCTAATCCAGTCAAATAGACAAAATCCCCCTCCAAGCTTAGAAGAAGCCATATATGTGAAAGCAAGCAACAGCACTGCTTCTCAAACTACAGATACATCCTTAGGCTTCTTGTTAACAACCCAAGTACCTCATCATAGTTTTTGCCGTTTTAGTGCCCAGGTATAGTGGGATTCTATAAACTTTTGTATCCCATTTATGCTATTGTAATCTGGATCATGCTTCCCCGATTGATTCTCTTTACTAATGTAAACCTGAATAACCATTTTACACTCACTTACCTTATTGCAGATGGCCTTTGACTGAAGCATACTGCAGTTGCTTTACTCATTCTTTGACTTGTTTTTATGCAATTTTCAAGTCATACAAGGAACTCTGACTTCGTTCACAATTGCATTCAGTATGCTTGTGTTCTTCAGGAGCCCTTTGATAGTCTTCTCCATTGTTTTAAAAATATTTGAATGGAACTGGTAAAAGTCTCAAAGACTGCCTTGAATTGTATTGGATGTTTATAGATCCTTAACAAAAAAATTGTAAATGTGGAAGTGAAAGTAGTGACATAATCTTATCTTATTATTTGTGGATGAATGAATAACTAATCTTAAAGCTTATTTCTGTGCAAATACAGATCTCTGCTAGTGATGCAAGGTAAAAGTGCAGACTTTGCTAAACACGCTATTTCCTCAACACGCAAGCAACGCATTCTTGTTACCTTCACCAAGTCTCAACCAAAGAAATCTATGCTAAGTGATGGGCAGCGTCTTCCCTTGTCTGCTACAGCATCAGCTTTGCCTTGGGGACAGCAACCAAGTAGGCCACCAAGTCATATCCGTCATCCTGCAGCAAACAAGCATTATGGAGCCGTCCCAACATCTGGAGTATTGCCAGTCCCACACCTTCCACCCCCTACCAGCATGCAGCCACTGTTTGTGACTTCTCAGGTGGCACCTGCAATGCCTTATCCTACTGTTCCAGTGCCACCCACATCATCTGGTTGGGCAGCTGTACCTCCACCAAGGCATCCTCCACCTCGGCTCCCAGTTCCTGGCACTGGAGTTTTCCTTCCTCCACAAGGGCCTGGCCACTCAACTTCACCAAATCACCTAGTCCCAGCTACATCATCTCAAGCAAGTTCTGTAGCAGAGACACCGGCTCTTTCAGAAAACCATAACAATTCTGAAAGATTAAATTGTAATAGCAATGTATCCCCAAAAGGTAAATTAGATGGAAATGTGCAAAGGCCAGAATGCAACGGAAGCAACGAAAATGCTTTAGGAAAAGAAGATTGCAGGAAAGCGGACAGGAGCAGTTAAATAGAGCGATTACATTCTTTGAAACAAATGCGCTGAGAAGCAATAGGATTTATAATTGAGAGAAAAGTGTCTTTCTGGGAAAGAAGTAGCTTGCAAAAAGAGTAGGCTGCAAATGAGTTCTGACCAAATGTAAAGAGCGGCGGCAAAGTAATTGGGTGCTTCATTTATCAATTAGACACCTAAAAAAGCTTTCTGGATTTCCTTTGTTTATTTTCATTCCTTTTCTCTCTTTTTGTTCATTTCGGAACATTCAACAACATTGAGCTAGAAGATCCAGCATCTCATGCTCTGCAGGTTCTTTTTTTTTTTGGAAAGATACAGGTTTTTATTTGTAGACCAAACTATCATTTTTACACCGTGCATTGTTATAAAAAATGCTCTTGCTCATATTATCTTGCGTGCTTTTTAATTCTCCTTTCTTTTCTCTATTAACCTTCACTTGCAGATCTCTTGCTTCTTGCTTCGCAGAAAACAAGCTAGCTGTTAAAGCAAAGTGGACGAAATCCATGTAATGCTCCCAGGCCATCTTTCAGCCATACCGCCATCATCATTACGATTATTAGTGGTCTATGGCCCCTTGATATCCCTGCTAATTTCTTTATAGGGGCAATATTATTCTGAAGTCAAGAACTATAGAGGTTAGTTGGCATTCTTATCTTAAGGTTGGTGAAAAATTGTGGGCATGCACTCAGACTGAATATTAAGACCGCACTTCTCAACAACTTATATTGTGAATCTCATCCAATGAGGTTACGTAACTTGGGTCGTCTTGCCACACTATTATTTGGGCTATTATTTGGGCAAAGTTAAATTGATTGCTGCATTGCTGCTATTATAACATTTACAACTGGTAGATGAAAGCATTATTTGATTGTATTTAAGTGTTGTAATTGTATGAAAAATGCATTACAAGAGTCTTTAATATTTCATTATTGTTTCATCTCACATGGGGTGATGGGCGTAGAAAAACAAAATCATTTAATGTAATTTCGTGCAAAGTTACACCTTGCACCATTACTTTAATTGTTGACATAACTAGAGAAAGTCTTGGGCAATGCGGCTTCCATGAATTCATAACTGGACAAACACGAAAGACCCTCTTACAAACATTGGATTTATCTTCATTTGAGTCCCCAATGCCTGCCGGCCGGACCCAAATTCTCTTAAACGTTCGTCATTTTTCTTGAACTTATGCTACAAAATTCTGGACTTTCTTCATAACTCTACCCTCCTTTTTTAACTTTCCTACATAGCAAATCCTGTTAAAACACAACTTTCTTCTGTCACAAGCTCGCGAACAGAAAAACCATGGCAGCCAAAGATAGTTCAAGCTTTCGAATGTCCGCTCTCCCAGTCACCATCCTAGCGCATTTGCTCGCCATAGCTTTCATCTCCCTAATACTCGTTTGGACCATTAAGTTCCAAGGAGGCCTTGCATTTAAATCAGTCAACAAAGAGAAGATTTTCAATGTATGAAAATGATAATAACTTAATTTCATGGAATATCCCTCCATGAGCGTACGCAGTATGAGACTAAAATTCATGCTTTTTGCTTGTGTTCATATTTTCTTTCACAGATTCATCCAGTGCTCATGATAATTGGTCTTATTTTTGTTGGAGGGGAAGGTATTGATAACGTATAAATGATTTTTTTTTTTCACTTACCAGTATATTTTGGTATGCACATGAACTTATAAAACACAGCTGGGTTTCTGAATTTGAGCAGCGATAATGGCATACAAGACAGTTCCATCAAGGAGAAAAGTGCAGAAATCAGTTCACCTGATATTGCATCTGATTGCTCTACTCATAGGAATTGTTGGTGTTTATGCAATTTTCAAGTTTCACCATGAGTTTCACATAGCAAGTCTCAGAACCTTGCACTCTTGGTTTGGCATCGCCACCATCACCTTATATGGTCTTCAGGTATATATATATATATATATATACTTGCACAAAACTTTCACAATTTAATCATAGAACCCTCTTTAGCACCTACATAGAAGACAAATGAATCTAATTACTGTAAAACAGTGGTTGTTGGCAGCATTTTCCTTTTGGTTCCCAGGGGCAGCTATGCCTGCAAGGGCGAGGCTTGTGCCATGGCACTGGTTTGCAGGGATGGTTATCTTCCTCATGGCCACTTGCACAGCAGAGACAGGTTTGGTAAGATTCACAGTTCCAGGGGTACAGCTCAGTTCAGAGTTTCTCATACTGAATTTCACAGGGCTGCTCATTCTCCTCTTTGCAATCACTGTCGTTCTCAGTGTTATCCTTCCCGAACCTCGCTAACAGACGCTCTAAGATCAAACTATTCAGCATTAGATTTTGTTATATGTGTTAAATCACTTAATTTTTGTTGTTTCAATAACAATCCTATGAGTTCAGTAAGAATAACTATTTTATTTCCAGGTACCGTCCTACTCAACTTTCAGTTGAATGCTATAAGAGTCTAATGGATACCCTTAAATATTTAAAAGTGAAAGGAAAAGAAAATTTCCCAAAGCTTGAAATTAAATTTCATCAGCACGCACCAAACAAGAAAAAAGAAACCCAAAGATCAGTACTAAGAGGGAGAACAAACACAAGATAACATTACCATTCATCAATGATGCCATCATCAGAGTAGCTATTACTATCACTGTGATTCCATGATAAGCTCCAAGACCTACACCCATTGCTGTTTTGTTGCCTCCATCCTCTCTAACAAACCCGCAATCTCAGCTTGCATTCTGATCTTCATGTTGTAGTAATCAAAGTGGGAGCTCTCCAATGCCTTCAACTCTTCAAGTTTCTTCCGCCGCCTTTCTTCTGTCTCCTGCAAACATAGTTTTGCAAGTTTGCTCGTGTACTCCTCTTCCAACTTCTCGCTCCTTGCCCGTGCCAATCGTCTGTACCCTTCTGCTTCGTGTAGTGCCTCGTCAGCTTTGCTCTGGAACATCCTTGCCTCAGCTTCTTTGATTCGTATTATACTTTCCAAGCTATCAAATCCACTCTTTGCCAACAAGTTATATTGCAATTCCTCTTCCACTGTACGGTCAGCCATTAGAGCTTTAAGGTTGTTTTGGCGGGCATCTTCATGTCGTGCAAAAGAAGAGCCTGTGTTATATGCAATAGTTTTGGAAGGGACTGAAGTGGCTGGTGGCCCGGAGACCTTATTTACCATTTGATTCATTTGAGTCATTGGTGCATCTTTGGAAGAATTACCAGGAACAGGAAAATCTGACTTTCCATCTGTTACAGATACGATAGGCTAATCTAAGTTAGCTGAAAAGGTATCATGGTAATCAAAGTAAACCATAACTGTTACTCATAAAATTTGTACAAATAGTAAAGAGCATGTCTGGATCATATGATTGTTATCATTCATCATTGACAGATTTAAGAAAAGGAACGGTCCAAGCTCATTTTCGTCTAAAAAATACAACAGGCAAGCCTAGAGCATGAAGCTCCCAAGCATGCAAGGCCCTAGGAAAGGGTTAGACTACATTTTGGCCTACAGTGCACAGCCTTACCTTGCTTCACAAGAGCTTGTTTCACAGACTTGAATTATAAACATGGAGCAAATTCTTACATGTAGTCTTTCTTTGATAATAATCATAATTACTGATGATACCATGAAATTTATTTTCATTTCTCATTTCACATAGGTTAATTCACTTAAAAAATAATATTGGATGGACTCCAAAGGAATTAAAAACACAAAAACTTTACAATATGAGGAGATTACGTAAGGCAATGCTAATTGGTTGAAAACACCACGAAACATGTCATAAATTGGACATATTAGTCAAGGTCCCAAAAAATTGTTTTATAAAGCAAAATTACAAAAAGAAGTCATCCTCATCATACTACCAACTCAATAATAAAACAGATCTAACAAGATATATTGATCAAGTTCAAGACATTGTATGATAGAGAAGTAAATAAAGCAATAATAGTAGAGACAAATTAACAAATTCTACATTCTTTTAGTAAATTAAAATATGTGAGTTCATGCAAAGAAAGCAAATGAAAGACTAGTTTGCATGAAAAATCAGTACTTTGAATTTCATGAATTTAACATTTTAAAAAAATCTGAGTATAAAGCAAGAAAACAAACAAAATAGAAGTTAGAAGCCTTACACTTAAGAAACTGAAGTATATAATTACAGGCATCTGATGGAGAAATACTCTTATTTTCAAGCTTCAAGAGCATCTCTTCTGCCTTACAGTGCAGCTCTTTGCCTTTTGAGTCTTCACTCCCTTTAAAGATCTTCCTAACACAGTCAAGCTCCTTTACAAGAGTTTCCAAACCCCAGTCTTTGGCACAACACCTAAACACATCCTTTACAAAGCCAAACATCTCTGAAGCATGTCCACATCCAAGGCAGTAGAAGTACATCTCCTTAGGACCCGTTGCCCCTCCTAAACTACGGCCTGGCTTTATGAGGTCCTTTTGGATGCCACACACAGCATGGCACCAGTGGGAACACAAATCACAACCAACCCAACTACAAGTATTATTGGCACAATCAAAGTTCAAGCACACCGGGCACATACAAGCGCTACAAAAACCTTTTTTTGTTGAGCAAATATTGCAATCACAATCGTCAATTGGCAATATACTCTTGCAATTCACATTCTTACACCTCAAAAGCAAGAAGATCTCAGCCAATTCAGGGATAGAAAGACTGTTCTTGCCTGGTAAATAGCTCAAAAGCCCTGTCTTTATTGTAACTAAAATGTCCAATTGAACCTTGTTACACTTTGACAACAACTCAAATGTAAGGTCAGATCTTCCCTCCACCCAACTCTGAAGCTTAATTAATTCATCAGTTTTTTCAGGGGCTCCTATCAAATTCTTCAAATATTCCTTTGTGGATTCAATTGTTTCATCGGGAAGCTCTTGGAAGATCTGAGACATGACTGGAATAGACTCCAAAACCACTTCTCGTAAAAGCCTTTCAGGTCTCGTTAGCTTCCGAGCTCTCCCACCTCCATTTGAATTATTCTCAAACCCCCGTTGTCTATCTGAACCTCTCCCTCTTGAACCCGTAGAATGATTATCTTGCATTGGCCTTGCAGGCAATTCAGATGGGAAAAATGAATTATTCTCTGAACCAGCAGCTCTATAAAGACTATTACTAGAGTCCTTATTGACGGCCCAATTCAATTGGCTACCAAACCCAACATGATTCGACAAACTAACGCCATCAGCAACCGGTTTAAACCGACTGTGAACAGACCCATTTGTGCCTTCCCCACAATACCAAATCTGATCATTCTCTCTTCTATGACTACCAACGGAATAATCATAATTCTCAGTTGAATTCCTGGTAAGCGAGCAACTCGGATTATGCGAAAAAGGGTGAGAGTAGGAATAAGAGAGAGATGGCGCAGGAAAATCGTCAGAGCTTCCTGTTCTAGTTATATTATTAGAAGGCACCAAAGATTGGTTACTCTTACTGGGTTTTGGAACAGTAGCAAGAGTAACAACAGCAGAAGAAGGATTAGTAGTAACAGGATCAGATTTCCGTAAAGGGTTTGTTGAGGTTAAAGAGAGAGATACATCAGGCAAAGATAAAGAAAGATCAAGGGTCTCCATCTTCAACTTCTTCTCCTTTTTCTCTTTCTCAATTTCTTCATCTTCTTCCATATCTCTTTTCAAAGCAGAAGCTGTTGCAGAAATCCCATTTAGTTGCAGAAAATCTCTTTCTACCCATTTTTCCTCTTCTTTGGAACAATCGTGTACAGCTTCTTTTCCTTTTTCAGACCTTGTTTTTTCTAAAGAACCAAGAAAATTTTTACCCAATCCCTCCTTTTCCTGAGAATCCATCTTTGAAGAATTCTCGCAAAGGTAGCTTAAAGTTAGCTCCTGAGACCCCAAATTCCCGGGTTTTGAGGGTTTTAAGCGATACCCATCACGAATCGAGTCTGATTTTCGAAGAAACTCGGTGCTTTTTTCAGGAAAAGAGGGTTTTTCATCTGGGTTTTCTTGGTTCTTCCCGTTCTCTCCTCTGTCAACAATATTACTTGAGAGATCGTTCTCTGCAAACATGGCTAGCGAGAGAGAGAGAGAGAGAGAGGAGATACGTACCAGAGAAGGAGGAACGTAAAATAACAGAAACTGCCTCCTTCGTCTTCGAAATCCCCTGGTGCCTTTTCTTCTCCTTCTTCTTATTCTTCTTCGATCTCTCAAGACTCCATTTTTGCGCTGCAACGGTTGAATTTGCAGGCACTTGGGTGGAATTTGACGACGGAGGAGGAAGGTTCCTCCTGAGGTGTGCGAGATTACTATAATACCCTTCAGCTCATTATAAAATGACGAGAAAAAACCCCGTAATTCTAGTTGACTAAAAGATGACATTATTATGATGACCATATGTCATCATCATGGGTCATTATAGCATGATAAGGGACATGGGACATACATCCTTCCTTGAAAAAAAAAAACAAAAAAAAAATCTCTGTACCCTGCCCTCTGTTTGTTTTGTTTTATTTTATCTTTTAAATAAGATAATGTTTATTAGTTTTAAATTGATTTATACTTCATAATGCACAGATGGTGGATTCTTGTCTTTGTCTTGTTCATGGTGTTGGTAGGGTTTTCCAAATACATTCATTTCTTGTTTCTTTTCCACTAAAGGTTAAACAAAAATTAAGCAAATTAATTTTTATTTTCGGTTTTTTTCTACAATTTTAATGATAAATTGGATAATAATCTGATCTTTCAGTTAGATGGGTATTTTAATATTGTAATTAGACTTATAATATAGATTGGAACTCATTTATTTGTTTTAGGTTAGCTTTTGTTTGGTAGAAGTATATATATTTTTTATTTTTTAAATTTCAAACCAAATATAAATAAATAAATAAATAAATAAACAAATACTTGTGGCCATCTCCAACCTAACCCCAAAATGACGTTGGGTTGCTCCAACCCAATGCTATCACCACCAATATCTTGGTGCCAGTGAACAGTACTGCTACAACTTTGGTGTGACATTATTCACCTAGGCCAAAGATGGCGTTGACGCTTTTTTTTTCTTTATTTTTAGTTTCTATTTTATTTTTGTTTTGGTTGATATGTTTTTCATTAAAAAAATTGAAGTAAAATTTATAGGTTTTTTCATTTAAAAATCTAATTATTTAATTTTTTTTAGTTACTTTTATATTATTTTTTATGATTTAACTATTTTATACCGATTTTTGTTCTTTGTTTTTTAAATAAATATGTTTTAATGTATCTATTTTTTTGAATAAAATAATTCTTTATAATTTGTAGTATATCATTTATTATTAATTAATAATTAATTAATAATGAAATATAATGTTGAGTAAATATGTGAAATAAGATTTATGTATAAAAAAATAATTTTAAAAAAGAATATTTCAAGATTTTTTTAGTAGTAAAAAATGGAGTAATGAATAGAATAAAAGTTATCATTTACTGTTGAAGTAACTTTAAAATAAAATAAAAAATAAAATTAGGGTTTAAGATGCTCTTAAAGAATTGGGTTCCGTCGATAAAGAGCTAATAATCATTTTTTGTTTCTTTCTTATATATAATAATATTCTTATCATTTTTTTTTCTAACAATTTGTCCCATCACGAACAATATATAATATCATACACATGACACTGTGTATATAATTTTGTATTAGTTATTAATATAATTATAAAGGTATGTTTGATGTGCATGATAAGCTATACTTATTCTTATAAAATATGATATGATAAAATCAAATTAAATAGAGACAGAATAGGATAGAATAAAAACAAAATTGGAAAAAATGTAAGATTATTTTATCTCACAATGGTGAAAAAATTAGTAAACACAAGATTAATTTTAATCTCACAAGAACAGATGACTTTTTAGTTCTATCTCATCCAATCTCACTTAGAGCATCCCTTATGCGTCCGGACAATGAGCGACGCCAGCTCATTGTCTGGGCGCCAGTTCATTAAAAAATAAAAATAAATAAAAAAAAGTCAATGTTAAGCGCTCGATGCAGACCGAGCGCTTAACATTGAGCTTGTTGAGGTGACGCTCTATTGAGCGCCACCTCATCATGGATCAAACATCATTGTTGTTGCCCTTACTACATGCCTCATGAGTTTAATATTAATCATTACAAAATTGATACTATTTACTTAATTAATCTAATATATTTTTAAGAATCATAGTGCATATTTAGAGGATGGTGGTTTTAAAATATATTAACCTGCTATAGTTATATTTCTTTTGACACATTAATGCAATTTCAATTAATATCTAAATGGAGTGGCATATAAATATATATATTTTTTCTTTTGTTTGCAATACTTATTCATGTTATAATTAAAACAAATGACATTTAATAAAAAAAAATCTCATGATTCTGGATTATAGAATCTTTTATTATTAGCTTTGGTCTAGAATCTAAAGATATGATAAAATGAAAGTTTAAAATAGTTTTTAATATTTTTTTATTGTTAAGAATCACATATTATATTTCTCTAATTTATTTAAGATTTTTTTCAACATAAATTTTTGAAGTCTATAAGTCTCTCTTTATGATTTAAGGAAGAGATTTTCTAAAAGGTTTTTCTTTAATCCTTTCATTTTAAAAATTGAGCCGGTTACATTAATAATACAAAGTGGATAAAATTCATTAAAAGAAATAGAACAAACAATAATTGAAATAATTAATTTTTATGAATTCGTGAAAACATATTATAAACGTACACGAAAATATATATATATATATACATTTATGTCCAAAATATTTTTTTTTTCTAATTAATTCTTTTAAAGTAAATACATTATAAATCAATTTATAAGATTTGATATTCTTCTCTCATTTCTTTTTTCTTTAATATGTCTGTGAAATATGTGAACAGCATGGGTGAACATAACATTTACATGTATTTAGTAAACAAGCTAGCTCTAATTTTTATATTAAATTGTATCCAACTGTTAAAAGAAGATTTAATTGGCATAAGTAACAGATGATATGACATTTTGCCGAATGATATGGAATATTTAAAAGTTATATAATGTGTACGTAACTCACAAAATAACATAAAAAAAACTGAAAATCAAACAAAAGGGAATCAAACTAAGATGTCGATATAAAGGATATTGGCAATTCTTCAATCAGTCAATCAAAGAGACATTAACGACTAAGGCCATCTCCAACCCAATGCCATTTGGCGTTAGGCGGGGCCTTTATGGGCACAGGGTTACTCCAACCCTGTGCTATATCATTAGCACCATCTTGGAACTAGTTAACAGTGCTGTGCCATATTTTACACGCCACTATTTACATGCGTCAAAGACGGTGCTGACTTTTTTATTTTATATTTTATTTTTATTTTTATTTTGTATTTTATTTTTTCAGTTAAAAATTTAATTATTTTAAAAAAATTTAGTTACTTTATTAATTTTTTTTACTATTTTATACTTAATTTTTTCTTTATTTTTAAATAAATATGTTTTAATCTATTTTTTTCTATATTTGATATTGTTCTTATATTAATTTTAGTTAATTATTATCCAATAAAATAACTATTTAAATTTTATAGTGTATTATTTATTAATAATTAAATATAAAATTTAGTAAATATGTAAAATATCATTTATATATAAAAATATAATTTAAAAAAAATAAAAAAATAAAAAAAAGTTAAAAGGAAATATTATGATAATATTCTTTTAAAAGTAAAAAATGGAGTTTAAAAAAATGCAGAAAAGGTCGGAATACAAGGAATTCAACAAAAACAAAAAGAGCATGGGACAATTTTATCATCGCCTCTTGCGTTTCCTTTTTTGACTTTTTCCTCTGTTTTTCCTAATATTTAATACATGCTATCGACTTGAATCTCTACTCATTCTTGATCAATTAGTTGTAATTAGACAACAACAGTAGTCGATGAACGAAACGGAGATGCAGAAGTTGACAACGAAGATAGAGAAGAACGTCTACTTTTAAACAGCTGCAGATCGTTCTTAGCGCCTTTTTCGGGATCTGAAAGAGCAGAATACGAAGTGTGAATCCTCATGAACTCATGGCCAGACTTGTCCTTCAAATTCATTGGAACTACATTAGGATGACTAACTCGAGCTAATCACCCGTACGCAACCTTGATCTCGTCAGATGTTGCTCCCATTGGTATTCCAAGAACCTTGTATAGCGACCAGGATGCTGAAGACGTCATACGAGAATAAATTTGTGGTGACGGGGGACGAGGACTTCGCTCTTCCGGTACCAGCCGCAAGCTAAGGGATGTGAGTTGAGTTGAGTTGGATTTAGGACAAACTCGAAGCTCAATTCAAATAGTTCAGGTTGAAAAAATTCAAACTCAACCCAATTTAAATAATTTAGGCCTGATTTGGATTAGGTTAGTTTATTGGGTTGACTCTAATTAATATTTTTTATTATATTTTAATATATTTTTTTACAAAAGAACTATTTAATTAAAAAAATTTATATATTTATTTTTAATTATATTTTATAGTTAACTCATTATATATATAAAAATAATATTATTTTTAAAATCTTCTTATTATTTTAATTTACATAAATTTAACATTAGTAAAACTTAATAATGTCATCTTTCAAATTAAAATTCTTTTAGTATAAAATAAATGATTTTGTAGAAAGAAAAAATAATAGATGAT
>JAJIYU010004478.1:0-24286 GCA_030144865.1 Tinospora cordifolia | reverse complement strand
TATTCATTCACATATTAGCCAATATGTGTAAATACTTTATTTCTATTTATTTCTTAAGCAATTCCTTAAATTTTATAATTAATTCTACTAAACCTTAATTTTCATTTAATTGTCAAATTAAGGTTTTATTTGCTTAATTTTTCTATATCTCTAATATATTTTATTTTTCATGTGCTAACCCATAATTTGCATCAAAAATCTTTGAAATTTAATTTATTTAACTTATTTCATTTATTTTAAATTCTTTGACAAAATTCTGGAGTATTACACCGGTACACTCCTCATTTGTGCGGTGAGGAACAAATTCGCTCTATTATCTGAAAGGAGGGAGATAGATCATGTTTTAAAAAAGTGCATGTTATTAAAATAAAATGCATGTTCACACTTTAAATTATGCATGTATGTTATGTTTATTTCATTTCGCAAGTGATTTTAATTTGTTTTTTCCTTGCATGTTTTTATACATATGATGGTTGTATAATACCATAAGTTAGATTATTCACTGAGCTTGTTGTTTGCTCACTCCACTCTTAATCATTTTCTCCAGGTTCTGACAGGAAAGGAAAAGGGAAGATGATGTGAAATTGTTACTAGGTTTTTGAAGTTAATAGTATGTGAAAAGTGTAAAAAAATTAGTTAGATTACTATTTTGGGAAATAGATATAAATGTGTTGTCATTTGATTGTACTATCAAAAAAAATGATGGATTTTGTAGATGTATAATTGTCTGGATGAAGAAAAAAAATATGTGGTTTTTGTATATTGATTGTGATTATCAGGTGTTTTGACATTTGTGACATGTTATATTTTTAGAAGAGACTCTGTCAAAATTTTTAGAAAATTGGGGGATTTGGTTAGGAAGGTTTATAGGGTTTTCGGACATGTCAGAGTTCTGACATGTTTGAGAATTCTGTGTCGGTCGTGACATCACCTGTGAAGAGGTCGCGACAAAGCCACTATATCAGACCACTGAATTTCCATTTTACTCTTAAGCCCACCATCAAGAACTTCCCAGACAAGCTTGTGCTTTGCAAAGTAGCATTTAGCCACTAAATCACCCCCCGTATCTTGAAACACACTATAGCATAATTAGAAATCAATGAACTTGTCACTTTATAAAATTATAATTAATTAAGAACATCATGAAAGAAATGGAAAAAAAAACTACAGCACATATATGCAAATATATACCTCCCATGTCTCAATTCTTAGAAGCGAAGCATGAAAATTAGAATCTTTGAGCTTGTCAATAGCACCAGCACCAGAGGATCCACTTTTAACTTCCTTCTTTTTCCTAGATTCCACATTAATACTACTATTTCCAGCTCCCAATGTAAAAGAATCTCCTTGGAAAAACCTCATTTGAATAAAATGAAGAAGCGAAGGGCTCTTCTTCAACTGCAAATCCAAAGGACTTGGCTTGTCCAGTGGATTATACTGCAAAGGTGGCATTGGTGTAGCACTAGTGCCATTCCTCTACTGCTGCATCAATATCCCCCGTACTATTGATTGATCGATGAAGATGAAGTTGAGCTTCTTTCTCTATTGATCAATCGATGAAGCTTGCCTTTTGCTTGGGCATCAATAGACTAACCAAGCAGAACATCATTTGATGGTAACCTCACTGAACCAAACAAATGAAATTCAGTCATATGAATTAAAATAAGCAGCTTATGAAAGCCTATTCATATAAAGAAAGAAAAAAAATGCAACATGACATATCATTTTAAAAATTTTGCAGTTCAAATATGAGAACTAAATTGCCAAAAGGCCCATATATTAAAAACAAGGACTTACATTTTCTAGTAAGAATTTCTGTCAATAAGCTTGAGAATAGACCATTTCCATATTTTATCCCCATATCAGCCTTGTTGTTTTCTACAGAACAGGGTGAAAGCTGCACAAATTTTGACTGTGAACCTTGACTTTGACTAATAGATCTCCAAGAAGTCACTGCCAAATTGTTCATTTTTTCTACCCCAACAAGAAGCTGCTCTAGAATGAACTTGGCTAAGATGTAACCAAAATGTCCAAAAAGAAACTAAGAAACTAAGAAAATGAGATTGTAGGAGTGAGTTGCGATAATCTAAACAAGAAACGTGATGAAGCAAAGCTTTTTTCTCACTAGGAACTCATCTACAAGCAAGTAGTAATAGAAATTGCAAACACATGGATTTGCGATTCAAGAAATCAATCTTGCTCTGATGCCCTAGCTTGATGATCACTACTCTAATCCAACAAAACCTGACTTTGTTACTACAAGAAGATCAAGATGATGGAGAGAGGAGAGATCGCAAAGACAAACTGTGAGAGAAAGGAGAAAAGAGAAGATGGTGATGAACTGTGCAAGAGCAGAAAGTGTGAGAGAGAGAGAGAGAGAGAGAGAGAGAGAGAGAGGAAAACACGTGGATTTGTGATTCTAGAAATCGATCCTACTCTGATGCCCTAGCTTGATGATCACTGCTCTAATCCAATGAAACCTCACTTTGTTACTAAAAGAAGATCAAGATGATGGAGAGAGGAGAGATCGCAAAGACGGCGATGACGACGACGAACTACGAGTGAGGAGAAAAGCCAGAGAGAGACAGAGAGGAAATCAATGTGCAACAGAGAGACGAAGAAGAAGTTGAAGCCAAAAAAATGAACAAGAAAATGTTTTTAGTTTTTAACAACAAAATTTGTAACAACATAAAAGTAATTTGTTGCTAATCTTATTATAAGAGAAGCGACAACAAAATTTTTAACAAAAAAAATAATTTGTTGCTAATCTTTTTTTTATATAAAAATGGCAACAAAAATAATATTTTGTTACTGAAAGTAACAATAAAAAATAAAATATTATTATTATTATTATTATCCTTATAAATTGTTTAGTAAAAATAGCAACAAAAATAATTTTTTGTTACTTAAAAGTAATATTTAGCAGCAAAATTTATGTTATTGTAGAATACTTTGTTGCTAAATATCAAACTTGGTGTTGTCAGTATATGTAAGCTCCCACAATCTTCGTTGGAAAAGAATGGAGCACAATTTGATACTGTAAAAACACTTCTTTTAATGATCTTTTCTTTCAATAATCACAACATCTTAAGCTTACTAGTTAGGATAATTTTGGATGAGGCAACTTCTTGATGATAAAAGATCTACCTACGACTTTTTGTATTTTCGTTGGTGGCAGTATTGTATCATTGTATTGTAGGAAGTAACATGATGTTGCTAAATCTAGTACTAAAACTAATAATCGTAGTCTAACCAATGCCACCGTAGAGGCTTTTATGGCTTCAATTTTGAATCTCTAAGCTCAAGATTCAATTGTCTGGCCATCGTCTTCTCTAAAGCTTTGTTGCTCAATTTGCAAATCTCATTCTCCATTCTGGTATCAAGCAAATGGAGCTCCATGCCTAATTTATTAAAGAGAAGGATGTTAGTAAAATTCTCCTTATTTAACATGGTTTTTGCAATTGAACAAATGGTAGACATATAAAATAAGCTCATGTCTTCTTTGTTCCCCATAAATGCCCAGGTCAACAATCAAATTATCTAAATTTGGGTGGATTTCATTTGCATTTGTAAAAGACCAACACGAATCAAACTATTCCAATTATATTTTTATGTAATTCAACACTTATGAGTATTTAATCATTTTTTATGTATAGCACCATTCATTTAATAAATACAATGATAAAAGAAATATTTAAAACCCTTACTCATCAACTTCGTTTGTGTAGTCAATACACAAACGGAGGCTGCCATCCTTCTTTTTGACAAACAATACTGGAGCACCCCAAGGTGACACACTAGGGGTAATAAAACCCTTACTCATCAACTCCTCAAGTTGGACCTTCAGTTCCTACAATTCCTTAGGTGCCATTCGATAAGGAGGGATCGAAATGGGTTGTGTCCCCGGAATAATCTCAATGATAAAGTCAATCTCCCGTTTGGGAGGCAAACCAGGCAAGTCATCGGGAAACACGTCAGGAAAGTCTCTAACAACAGAAATCTCATCTATGCTCTACTGTGATGGTCCTTCACCAGTGGTGATCATACTGGCCAATGTGTCTATGTCAGACTGTGTCGCTATACTACCCAAGGTCCTCGGTCTATTTGAAACACTACCATGGAAGGTCACAACAGGTTGCCCTGGAATCTGAAATACTACTCTCTTGGCAAAGTAGTCGACATAGGCATGATAAGCTGCTAGCCCGTCAATCCCAAATATAGCGTCAAACTCCAAGAACTCTAGTACTCTAAGGTCTATTAAGGTCTCGAAGTCGTCAAACCTCAACGTGCAGCCCTCACAAATCAAATTGAGGTAGATCCGTTCCCCGGCTGCAGTGCTCAACACGAGCCATGTAGATGCTCTAACGGGTCTAAGTCCCAATCTATCTACGACATGCCCAGAAATAAAAGACAATGTAGATCCAGCATCAATCAACACATAGATAGATGTATCAAGTAGGAACATGTTACCCTCTATTAGAGCTTTCGTCGCCTCAGAATCTGGGTAGGTGATGGCCTGTGCCGTCTCTCGTGTGTTGGTGGTGGGTGCACTGGAAACTGGGACAGGCATAGGGCAATGGTATCTCTTGTGGCCTAGCTGACCACACTGTTAACATATAAGCGGTCGTCTCTGCTTTGTCTGACCTCGGCCCTGGCCTCTGCACCCTGAATCTCTGCCTCTACCTCTGCCTCGACCTCCACCTCGGCCTCCCTGCTGGGTCGGTGGCTGTCCCACCGGCTGATATGCCTGTACTGGGGTGGCTGCAAGGGTGACTGCAGTAGTAGGCTGAGTCTGTGCTCTTCCAGACTGTTCCTCCATAAACTTCCTCTTCCTATGGAACCTGCCTCCTCGGGACCCACCACGATAGCCTCCCTGGGCCTGCGACTATGGCTGAGACTGGGGCTGCGTCTGCAAGGATGCACTCTGTACCATCTGTGGGGCCGGACGCTGATCCCTGCTATCCGCCTCAAACTCTAGTGCGTGTCTCTGTATAATCTCGAGAGTAGCCTCACTGTATGCTGACGTAGTCTGTCTGATGCTGGCTCTCAACCCACGACGGAAGAATCCAGCTCTCTCCTTCGGGTTACTCACTAGCTCGGGTGCATGGACCTCCAGTTTGAAAAATTTGTGGGTGTACTCCCTGACCGATATATCTCCCTGTCGTAAAGTCAGGAACTCCACCTTCTTATGCTCTCTCTCTGCTGTAGGGACATAAAGCACTCAAGAATAGCTCCCAAAATCGAGCCCATGTAGAAATCTGTCTCTCTATAGACTGAGTGGCCCTCCACCAAACCACGGCCTCATCCTCGAGCATGTGTGTAGCGAACAACACCTGGTTCTCCTTTGATAGCTTCAGTGTCCTTGCATTCTTCTCAATGTTGAGAAGCCAGCTCTCCGCCGCATCTAGACTCAAACCCCGTGGAACTCCTTGGGCCTCAGATCCAAGAATCTCTTCAGGAGGCGATCATGAGTGGAGTCATTACGCTGCCTCACTGGGGCTACCTCTGCTTGGGCTGCAGCCCTCTCCTCCTCCCGGATCTCGGGTATAACCGGTGCAGGGGGCACTGCTGGCTCAGCCCTCTGTCTCTCGGCCTCAATCCTGTCTAGCCTCTCACTCAGTAAGGCCACCTGGGCGTGACTGGCATCATTAGACGCTCTGATCAAGGGTCCTGTGTGGTCTCCCACGTCAAGGAGGCATCGTGATCTGCATAAAAATGTTTAACTTTCATTAGCTCCAAATGAGCAGACCACGACTTCAGACATTAAGGCGACTATTTCTAGGGATTCACCTAACCCACCAGGTTCAAGGTCTCAATCTTAACACTCACTGACACCCTATGACAGTCTGATTCCCCTCGTGATATGGCCACTCTGACTTGGTTCCTCTTCCTGCCAGTCAGGAATTAGAAAGTTTTGTCCATACTCCCGTGTTGCTACTCTAAGCTTTTCTAAGGGTCTTTTCTCTTTTGTACTTCTACGATTACTCTGAGACTCTCCTAGGTTAATAGCACTTGTTATTCCCTAATTGGAAAAAACCTTGGGCTCTATACCAACGCTGTCGAGACCCCTTCCCTAGGATGAAGGACGAACCGACCGGCACAGTGTCCTAACAAACCCGCCCGCAAGTCGAGCTTGCCAAGACACTGTTAAGCCTTAACATACTACACCACATCATACACTATCAGAGTAATCATAAGGAATGCAGAAGAGATTTAACATACGAACACCAATAAGAACTTCAAATTTCCAAAACGGGTCATTACAACATGTGTAGCAATGGGGGAGAGTGTTCATTGTATACACGCTATCCTCACCCCTATACATAGGTCCTAACCCTCAAAAGACGATAATAGCAAATGAAATATAAAGAAGTCCTACCAAAAGAGTAAGGGAACGCGGCTCTAGGCGATGACCACTCCCTTGCCCTTATCCGCTACTGAAGAACCTGTAAAGTTAGAGTAGTGAGCCTAATTGTCCAAGGTGGCTCAGTGAGTAATGCAGTCTAATTTAAACTTAAAACAAGTATTTTACAGTTAAAACATGTGCCATGAATGCATGAGCAATAGCATTATGCAAGTGAATGCAACAGTAAACACAATTCAAAATCATAATGCAGTCGTGCACCTTCATTAAAAATAGTTTTAATAATGTTGCAAAACATATAAATCCACTCGAGCGGGAGAAACCAGGCGATTAGGTGTATAGGTGACGACCCAAATCAGGGCACTCTGTGCTAGGTGGTCACTCAATGCTCTAGGGGAACCCAATCAATACACGAGCGAGTTGCAAACAGTTAGGCATATCATGACGACCCGATTAGGACTAATTGTTGTTGCCATCATCGTAGGCCCCTCAATAGGCACTCTGTGCTAGGTGGTCACTATCAGGGTCACAACTCGCCCTAATTGCTATACCGCATCCAATACTCTAACCCGCTCCCGGACCTCGACATTCGGTGCACTTTCATTTAAAACTCATTCAAAGGATGCAAGTTCATCACAATATGTAACACCATTTTCACAATGCACAGAATAACAAGCTCTAAGAAATGAGTTAGAAAACACTACTCACAAGAATGCTCCGCTACCGGCGCTCTTCTCGCAACCGGCCGCGTCCCACTAGCACTGGGTCCTGCTAAATCGACGCAACTGCTTATCATTAACATAGGACTTGGCTCACTCTAATTCTACATCATTGGTTAATCAATTACTTGACCTAGTCAAGAATAGTTCGCATACGTTCGTTCACCTTACCTTAGTTACTAAGCCCATTTGATTGACCTCGGTCAATCTTGGTCAACCCTAGTCAACTTATCATTTGCTGACCTAGCTGGTCAACAGAGTCACACAGGGTCAATTCTGGTCTTTATGGGCCAATTGGGCCAAAAAGAGTCAATATTCTCAATTCTCATTACTTAGGCACAAACCTTAGCCTATGACCCTATCTATGCAACCATTTTTTCGATTTTTCTGCGGGCAATCCGTTCATCGAATTTGCACCAAACTTTGCAAAAATTTTCAAGACTTCTAAAAGTTTCCCCAAAATTTTAAATTACAATTTTTGGACCTCATTTACTAAGGTTTCTAAGCATGATAACAGAAACTGCACAGATCCCGTATCCCCTGTGACAGGAAGTGACTGTTTGCCTTAGTTGACCTAGCTACACATATCAGAATGTCCTGAAATTTTGTAGGCCATTTCTAGACATATCTAAGGGACTCGCCATTAAATTTCAGCTGAATCTATCATGGTTTGGTCAGTCAATTTTATTTCAGAAATTTCGGCCAGATTGCAGGAAATTTCTGTGTTCAAGGATTCTACAATCTTCTAATGTTCTTTTCCCTCATTCAATCATCATCCTATGGGTTGTTTCTTGTGTCCACTCACAGTTTACAGGTCATAACATATTCACTAATCACAACCACTTCGAATCAGTAGCATGCAACATCAAAAACATGCCTGTCATTCCATCAATATTATGCTATATTCTAAAGAACACAAGGAAATTTGCTCTAACACCCTACAATCATGGCATATTTGCATGTATAACAAGACACATCCATAAGAGTCCAAGGTCAAGGCTTTATACCTTTCTGGAACCTCTATTATGGAGTCTACAATGCCTCTCGTTCCAGCCTGAAAGGGTGCCTTGAAGTGTCCCAAATATAGCTCTTGTTCTGATCTCAACCTCTTTCTGTCGGCACTGTTGTAACAGTAAGTCGCGCAATGAATACCAAAAACTCACAAAACGTATTAAACGTTCAAATATGCAATTTCTACCACTTGGACACTTGAATACACTTCATGAGAGGTAAAGTAAAGGGTTTCACCTGAGGGATGAGTCTGGATTGGCCCTAGTATGAGCTTTCCCAAGGTTGTTCCATATGTTTTTGTTACACAGTTGCAACAGTGGGTAAGCCACCAACTTCAAGGGTCCTAAAATCATGCATAAGGCCCTATTTTTCATTCTCTAACTCTTTGAGATCAAAGTATATACGAAAATGGAGTGAACCATTTTACCTTCAAAAAGGAACTGGAAATGGCAAGGTCCAAGGCTTCAAAAGTGGTTCCAGCACACACTTTCTGGTTTTTCTGGTTTTGAGCAGTGTGGACAGCCCTCTTCTTGATGTTTTCTGCTTCAAACAGCTCCAAGACTAGGCAACCCACTTGTAGGATCTTGTAGGTGGTGGTACAAGCTTCAAATCAAGCTATAGTTTGCAGGATTTGGTGGAGAATTGGAGAAGTTATGAGCTTGGAAAGTTGGTTACAGAATCTAAAAATTTTGTGTTTGAGCTCAAGAATGCCTTTTTGTTGCATGAGGATGCTTGCTTGGCAAGGGTGTGGATGACATGTGGCATCCAGGTAGCACTTAGCATCACATGTTGGATGCCCAATTGGCAGCCTTCATTGGCCAATTTGGAGGCCATGAAGTGATGGCCAAAACCATGGGTCTAAACCATGTGTTTCCATGGTTTTTGTGCTCAAAAGTGGCCAAAAATGCTAGAAATTTGCCAAAAATTCGCTCAAAAATCGCACAAACGGACAAAATACAAGGGGAACGAAAGGGGCTAGACCTCCATGGGCGCGTGGGCCAGCCTACGCCCCTGGCTCGGGCGCTAGGCGCCCTGGCTGGGCGTTCGGCCCAATGGGGCCTGGGCCAGCCCAGGCCCAGCGCCTAGGTCAGCCCAGGTCCCCCCTTTATTTTTTTTATTTTTTTATTTTTTAGTTTTTCATTTTTTCTTTTTATAGAGCTTCTTCACTTCCTTTTTTTACTGGTCTTTCTATTGTTGATTCACTGCTGAATCAACAATAGTGAATCATTACAAATGTGCACATCATGACAAAGGGGTTGTTTGTTATAGTTGGTATGTAGCTTCTTCAAGCGTAAACATAACCACAAGAGAGAGTCATCAACAACATAGCCGCTTGTTCTTCTTCTTTTTACAACTTCCTCTATTTTTCCATCACTGATCTCTACAACAAAACCTCTTTTCCCAAAGCCAATAATCTCATCTTCATCACTGTTTTGTCTTTTTTCTCCTCTACTTTTCCTCCTTTATTCATCCCCATAATAGCTCTTCTCTTCTTCCTATATCTGATTCCACATGCATTATAGAGAGACTTTGGCCCAACTGGGCCTCCTCTCCGCAATAGTGTTTTAGTAGTGTGGCAATTAGCACAACTTTTCTTGCCACTGCTACTCATTTCATCTGACACTGATCCTTTTTCATCCAAATCACTCGCTTCAATCATTTCCACAAAAGACATTGTAGATATACCTAGAAATAGAATGTTAACGAAATAGAGAAACTCAAAAACACAGCACAAAAGAAACATAGATACACAATGAAAGAGAGAGAGGATTTGGATGGTTTTCTCGAGGTCGTCGACAGCGTTCTGGTGGGTGGTGGCAGCGATGATCAACAAAGAGGAAGTAGAAGTGAAGCAAGAAGAATGAGAAGAATAAATAGTTAGAGAAGAATAAATAGTTATAGTAAAATAGAGAAATAGAAAGGTTTCTAAAATGAAATCAATCCAAAAGCTTCTAAAACTTGTCTATTAGAACTCTATATAAACCCAAGCATGAGCACTATTCTCTTCATCCCAACAAGAATAAGACAATTTTTTTGTTGCTTTCCTTACCTCCCTCTTAGCATCCTTTTCATTTTTTGGTTGTTCTAGGCAGCAATTAGAGTAATAAGAAGGTAGGGAAATAGAGTTTTACACAAATTCTGTGATAGAAGGTGTATTGAGCAACCAAGGAGATTTGAAGGTTCAACAGAAGTTTCAAGGAATTTGGAATCAAAGGATCAAGCGTACAAGGTGAAAGCAATTTCTAGATTTTACCTTATTATTTTGATTCAAGTATTATATGCATGAATATTTTCTTAGTCTAGAAATATGCCATGAATCCATAGGTTTGATTGAATGTTATATGCATGCCTAGTTTAGAAATATACCATGAAAAATGCATGCCTCACTATATGTAAACATGAGTAATCTATGTGATGGTATGATCATAACATGCTTAATACCATGCTTACATGCTTACTCTTGAATTTACCTTGTTATTAATGTGATTTGATAATAAGGAAAGATTGACGAAGATTATCACTACGTACCAGCACAATGACAAGTTTTTGTTTTGAGTGTTCCAAACTAGTGTTTTTGAGATTTGAATTGAGGGTTCGGATTTAACTCCACTTCATTAATAATAGGTTCAAAGGTCCAAATTTGACCTCATCCCCTAAATATGGAACATTGAGGCGTATTTCCTTTTGGTCTTAATGTCAACTGTAAACCAACAATTATTTGAATCATTTAATCTTTTAAGGTCAGTTTCGTATACAAGATAGGATAAGATTATTTTCATGGGATAGGATGATATGAGATAGGATTGCATATAAGAAATTAAAAGAATTTTAAAAAAATAAAAGTAATTTTTTTATGAGATTGAGTAATCCCACCATAATAGGATTACCTTCTGGGCCCGGATAATTTTTATCCTATTCTATGTTATACCCAAACATAGGAATAGAACTAAAATTAATCTTATCCTATCCTAATCTTAGGTACCAAATAACCGCTTAAAGTATTTGTCATGTATGTATTATTTGTTTCAAAGTAATAAATTAAATATTTGGAATGATCTATTCAGCTCTTAAGCTCACCCTTCTTTTTTATTTATTCAGGAAATTTTAGTTTGGAAGTTACGTGGTCAAGTTAAATCTTAGTATTTATGAAATGGTTAAATTGGGCATGTTAGCCCTAATGTTTTCATTAGGTTTTCAAGTTTAAATTAAATGTATAAATTGAGGGAATTGTACTTTATGACATGATTTTTTTTATGAATGATATGGATTTATTTTATTAAATGATTATAATAGTCCAAATTTTTGTAACGCGAGCACGTCGCAATGGAAAAAAATAAAATATATACATATTTTTTTTGGTGAAAAAAAATACATACATATATATATATATATATACATTTTACTGATATATAAAAACATATATATTGAATATCATATGGTTAATAGAATGAATCAAAAAATCTATTTGATAAAAAATGAAAAAAATTCTTTATCATCTAAGTAAGCTCTTATATATAGGGAATTGCTTCATGCCCTGGTCACACACATACAAAGTGTACAAAAAAAAAGAGAGAGCCCGTTGTTTTTCTTTTCTTTTCTTCATTCAAGCTTTAGAGCAAAAAAAATTCTGGATTTTCATTCATGTTTTCTTTTTGGATTGGAGATCTAAAACCAGAAATTGTTCTAGTGCGATCTGAAAATCTTTGTGTTGTTGATCCGACTGTAAGTGGAAGGAATTTTAGATCTGAAGGTGTATTTTTCAGATCTGAAGATTTTGGTTGTTGTTGAACGAAGGAAAGCAGAAAAAGAAGAATTGCAGCTGTGTTTGGTGTTGCACATAGAGGAAGAACGAAAGAGAAGCACAACCAGCTGCCACTCCATTTTCCAAACATTGCCAAATCTAGTTTGAAGCACGCCGAACCCACAACGAACAACCATTGCCTCATTTCAATCACAAGTTGGTTCATGTTTGGTTCTTTGAATCACGATCTAGTTCGTGGCTGCTGCTACTGTGAATCACACTCTGCCTTTGTCCGTCGCACCAAAACACCACGATCTAGCTCGGATCTACACAAAATCGGCCATCACGTTCTAGATCTTGCTGGATTTACAGAAAAACAGCCATCAATACATCCTCAAAGCTGCCGGATCTACTCTTTTCGTCACCAAAAACCCACTGCTGCAAGCTCAATCACACCAGATCTGAGTTGTTGTTCGTCGTGGTGAGCTATTGTCTGGCCATGGTGTCTTCTGCTGCAGTCCGTGTTGGTGTATTTTCAGTTGTGCATGATTTTGTGGTGCAGCTGCTAATTTGTCTTTAGTTGGGCGTCTTCCTGTTGTTTGCTGTCCGCCGTTTGCAGCAGTCCACCTCTTGCAAAATCGATTTAGGGCACTAAATCATAGTTTCGAAAATGAACGAAAAGGATCAATCACAGTGAAGAGGTATAAAATGCATGTTTGAGAGTCCTAAATTTTTTATGGCTGGAAATTTATTTATTTCGTATTTTCTATGATTTTAGATGTGTGAAATGAAGTTAAGAAATTTAAGCCTCCAGTAGAAAAAAAAATTGATGTGGAAAATAAAAAATATATATATAATTTTTGAGTCAGGGAGGATCAAGATATGGGTTGAGTCATTTTGGAAATTTATGGAATTCTGACATTTTTTAGAAAAAAATTATTGATTAATCTTATGTTCTTGAGTTGGATATAGTGAAAATAAATTAATTTCTGAATATAAATACAAAGGATGGAGATTGAAGGCGTGAAAATAATTTTAGGTGGCAAATAATATTTTTAAAGATTAGCATAGATTTTAGATATAGAAGTCTTATTTTGTTCGTAATAGAGTTACTTTTAAAACGAATGTAAGTATAAGAAATTAGCAGTGTCCTATGGAAGTAGAAAATATTTACTTGAGGGTTGAAGGAAACTTTAAGGGATTTCTAGATATTGAAAATCTAATTCATCTAAAGTGAAGTAAAAATAGGAAATTTTGGGTGAATAGGAGGAACTCGAAAATTAATTAATTAATTATCTTGATTTTTATTTCAGATCAAAATTGTTGAGGCGACGCGGAGGCGCAAGTGACTCCAAAAACCAATGTGGGTGTGATTACTACACTCTCTATTATTATTTGAATTTTCAATCCTAAACATGATGATTGTTTATTTTAATTGCGCATTTAGGAGCATGCTAGGATTTATTGTTAATTGATTATTGATTGGAATGATTGTCATGATATCATAACGTCCGGTTAGGTGCTTTCTAGAGATATAGATTGCTTGAATGATTTATCTGATTTTAATTGCATAGGTTAGTGCTTGTTATGTTGTTATGGATTGAAAACCTTGTCTGTGAAACTAAAGAGGATTAAATTAAGACAAAAAGAACCACGTACCGACGTGGTGACCGGCCTTAAGTTGTCACCGTGGGTGTCTTCAACTAGACTGGCGGCGAGCTGGGTGTCACTTCGGACCTCAGGCCCCCGCCAAGGTCCCAAAGGTAACCGGCCCTTGGGCGGTACCTCCGAATTCACTCCCGGACCACGAAGGGGACACCAAGGCCACAAACTTTTCGATCTTAACTACGACGAAAATAAAAAAAGTGTTTGAAACGCCCTAATGTAATGAAAGTGTGTGCATGTGTTGTATTTTGGTCTGAATAATGCTAGTGATGTGCGGTATGATCCACTGGGCTCTCAAGCTCACCCCCTTTCTTTTTCAGGTGATTCTTAATACAACACGAGTCGATGGACATCGTAGAGGACTCAGTTATGTGAAACCTCGCTGAGGAGGTTGTTAGAGTTTGCTGCGCATTTTATTCTTGTATTTGACGGAACTAGGTATGTGCCCCTTTTCTTTCCTTTTGTTCTAAACATTTTACATGTGACTAAATGTTTGGGGTTATTTTAAAGATTTTTAAGTTGTTTAACTTTGAACTCAATGCTTTCATTTCATTTGAAATTACACTTATCCATTTTATTTACTTAGAAGTTATTTCAAAAAAAATTTCATGTAAATTTTAAAATTATTTTATTATTACCAGAAAGAAAGAAATAGAATATGAGAATAGATGGAGTAGCACTCCAACTCTCGACGGATGACGCGACGGCGGCTTCCCAATCGAGCAGGCCCACCTTCTCAGTCTTGCGCGGCCCGAGGGAACCCACAAGGAACGAACCGGGGGTTGGGGTGTTACAAAGCTAGTATTAGAGCCTAGTTACTAGAAATACTAGATTGAAACTTACATAGAATGAATTTGATTCTATCAGAAAGAGAACTTTTCATAGAAATAAAAATTTCACCAGCTTTGATTTTCACTGGAAAAGAATTTCTACTAGATTTAACTTTCAAAAGGTGGATAAAATGAGTAGAATCCATTTACTAGGCAGATAGAAGTCTAGCAAAGATTTAGATGATGTCAACGTGCTCGAGTTCCTAATCGCAATAGGATGAAAGTACTGTAGTGGCCCTGTAGGTTAAGCTCTACTTCGATAGTGACCTTACATGTTGAGCTCTATTCAGGAAAGGTCCAAAACTCGGGAACGATGGCATCACATAAGGGTGAGATAGAGTTTGAACTTGGTGATTCAATAGACGAATTAGCTAGCCAAGTATTGAGACCATAGGCCTAGTTAGAGACTGGGTGTTGCCAGGGAGGCACAGTGGATCATAAAAGTAAATAAAAGCTTTTAGGACATAAGCTAAAGACTGAAAATGTGTGAAATGAACACCTGATTGATCAAGACACGAGATCGGGATGATCCTGTATCCTTAATCTCTATGTGGTATGGGACGCATAGGGGTTTTGGGGTATGGAAGAATCCTGGACTTGGAGATTGATAGACCATGTATGGTGAGTGATCGATTCTTGGGCGAAACTTGTACGCACTGTATTCTACTGGTATGGGACGGTCGCATATAGTGGGTCTTGCGTCAGCCTTAAGGAGCGAGACACTTGCAAAATTGAAATGGGCACTGAACGGACTCTTTGGAAGAACTTGCACGCATTGTATTCTACTGGTATGGGACGGTTGCGTACGGTGGGTCTTGTGTCATCCTTAGAGACCAGGATTTGAGATAAAATATACTAGCTGTAATGGAATTGTTTGGTTCCATTATGCCAGCGTGCATTGTTTAATTGGTTGTTGTGTGCTTGTATGTTATATATGTGGTATGATTATTTTGAGTATTGATACACAAATTCTTGTACCCATAAACAAACGTATTGTTGTTGACTTAGAAGCATAAACTCCTAGGCCACTGAAACAAATCGAAAACTTAGAGACTTGAATTTAGAGTCACACTAGCACGATGATGTGAAGAGTATTGATGGATACTGAAAATTTTCTGTTTCAATAAATTAAATTATTACATACTAAATTAAATTTTCTGCCAAGAGATCGAGGTAGACCCAGGAAAGGTGCGGCCAAAGGCAAGGATGGAGTCGAGATGGGGCATAGTGATGAGGGCACTCCTATGACATCGGCACCGGTAGTGGTTATACTGACCCCAAATGCCATCACCGAGATGATGCAGAGGGCAGTGGAGCAGCCTATGAGGACCTAGCAGCCATCAACATCACCACAACCATCAGTACCGGTACAGCCACAGTTATCGACAGAGCCACCGGCACAAGCTTAGCCTCAGGTCCTTCAGGGGTCCACTTCCACAGAGGCAGTACCACAGAATAAACTCGTTGGGTTTGATAGGGAGCAGAAGGACCTATTGGTGGAGTTCCAGAAGCTACGTCCCAGTACTTTTGAGGGGACTAGTGATTATACGGTAGCTGACAGGTGGTTCACAAAGATGAATAAGCACTTGGACGCTATGGGGGCATATGGGCCCAGGAGAGTAGCACTGGTACTACATCAGTTGGTAGGGCCAGCCTACCATTGGTGGGAGATGATTGTGAACGACCCCACCATTGATCAGATAGTCATGACTTGGGAGGAATTCAAGATAAGGTTTTACAGTAAGTTTTTTTCCACTACAAAAAAGAGACAACTACAGTCAGAGTTTGTTAACCTAAAGCAGAGGACTATGATGATCACAGAATACGAGCAAAAATTTACAGAGTTGGCCAGATTTTCTCCTGCTTTGGTCATGGATGAGCAGTCCAAGACAGATCATTTTATTGAGGGTTTGAAAGTAGAGATAAGAAAGATCTTAGCACCGCTTAAGTTGACGACCTTTATGGATACTGTGGAGAGGGCACAGATCTTGGAGAAAGACTTGGAGTTTGAGTAAGCATTAAAGGTTAAGAAAATGACTAGGTCAGAGAAGGTTGCGAGACCTTCATAGAAGAGGCCGAGCAGACAGGAGGGGTACAGAACACCTTAGCCTCAGAGCTAGACTCAGACTCATGATAGACGATAGACCCAGCAGACTCAACCCGTCCGTGCGACCGATGATTAGAGGGACTGGGCTAAGAAACAGGGGTTATGTTTTACATGCAATCAGAGGGGACACTTGGCTAGACATTGTCCTACCAGGGCACCAGCTCCCGCCCATCAGCAGTTGTAGCATACATGTGGGCAGAGTAGTGGTCCACAGTCTCAGCCACAATAAAGAAACCAAGCCCAATTGTATGTTGTAAACGCCCAAGCAAATCCTACCCCAACGATAGAAGGTAAATTTCTTTTGTTTGGCATTGTTATCCAAGTTTTGTTTGATTCTGGTGCCACTAGATCCTTTATTTCTAAGAATTTAGTAGATAGGTTACAATTGGTAACGAGTCTGTTGCCAATGACATTAGATGTAGCCACACCCATAGGGATTACTGTGAGTTCGAGGAAATACTATAGATGTGAACTTAGGTTTGGAGACAAGCTAATTTCAACTGATCTTTGTGCACTCCATCTTCATGGATATGACGTGATATTGGGTATGGACTGGCTGACCCAATATCAAGCACAAATCGATAGTCAGAGATGAAGAGTGACGGTGAGGCTGCCATCTGGTGAGGTATCGAAGATAGATGGGGACATATAGAGATTGCCAAGGAGTCCTATGTTAGCCATGCTATATTCTATAAAATAGAAAGAGGACTTCAAGCAATTATTAGAAGAGGATACCGAAAAGTCTAGGGAAATACAGGATATACTTGTAGTGAGGGAATATGCGGATGTGTTCTCTGATGATCTACCAGGACTCCCACCACATAGACAATTGGAGTTCAAGATCGAATTGCATCCAGGCACTGACCCCATAGCCATTCCACCCTACAAAATGGCACTGGTAGAACTAATTGAATTGAAGACACAATTAGATGAGCTCCGCGAGAAGGTATTTATCAGACCTAGCGAGTCGCCATGGGGAGCTCCAGTACTGTTTGTGAAGAAAAAGGATGGATCCTTGAGACTGTATGTAGACTACCAGAGGTTAAACCAAGCAACAATAAAGAACAAATACCCGTTGCCTAGAATAGAGGACCTGTTTGATCAGTTGACGGGAGCCACTCATTTCTCCAAGATTGATCTACGATCAAGGTATCACCAACTAAGGATTAGAGAGTCTGACGTATACAAAACAACTTTCAAAACTCGATATGGGCACTTTGAGTTCACTGTGATGTCGTTTGGTTTGACCACGCGCTGGTTGCATTCATGGATCTGATGAATAGAGTCTTCAGACAATATTTAGATCGGTTTGTTGTAGTATTTGTGGATAACATTCTGATCTACTCTAGATTAGAGGCTGAGCATGTTGAGCATTTGCATATTGTTTTGGAAGTATTGAGAAGAAATGAATTGTATGTCAAGCTTAGCAAGTGTGAATTTTGGATGGAAAGGGTCAAGTTTCGTGGCCATGTGGTTTCAACAGAAGGAATACCAGTAGACCTTGAGAAAGTAGAGGCGGTATCAAACTGGAAGCAACCTACGACTATTACAGAAATCAAAAGCTTCCTAGGTTTGGCTGGATATTATTGTCAGTTCATTCAAGATTTCTCAGAATTGGCTGGACCAATGACCAAGTTAACTAGAAAGGGAGAGAAATTCATTTGGAATCATAAGTGTGAGCAAGCATTCCAAGAATTGAAGAAAAGGTTGACTTCAGCACCTGTGCTAGTCACACCTACTCATGGTGTGAGGTGCACTCTATACACTGATGCTTCGTTGATTGGATTAGGTGTGGTGTTGATGCAAAAGGGAAAGGTAGTAGCGTATGCTTCAAGGTAATTGAAGATCCATGAAAGGAACTACCCTACCCATGATCTAGAGTTGGCAACAATTGCATTTGCACTGAAGATCTGGAGACACTACCTCTATTGGGGAGAGCTTTGATCTATTTTCAGATCATAAGAGCCTGAAATATGTTTATACTTAGAAAAAATTAAATCTGAGGCAGAGAAGGTGGGTAAAATTTTGGAAAGACTGATTTTCAGCTGCATTACCATTTGAGCAAGGCCAATGTGGTAGCTGATGCACTCAGTAAAAAAATTAGCAAGTAGGATGAGGACAGAGGACAAATGTATCAGTTGATCAGTGAATATAACTTGGGTATTGCATCAAATGAGAAATGGGTATACTTGTATGCAATAGCTTGCCAATTGGACCTATTTCACCAGATTAGGGACGAGCAGGAAGGTGACAAGTGGATCGTTGATCTCATAGAGGGTGTTAGGCAAAGCAAGCATACAGACTTTAGAACTGACGCAGAGGGTATACTGAGACTGGGGAATAGAGTTTGTGTGCCGAGTAATGGATAGTGCAAAAGAACCATCTTGGATGAGGCTTATCAGACTAAGTATACAATGCATCTAGGTGGTAACAAGATGTACCATAACCTCAAGAAGACCTACTGGTGGAGGGGTATAAAAAGGGACATAGCCCAGTATGTCTCTAGATGTTTGACATGTCAGCAAGTAAAGGTAGAGCATAGGAAACCTTCAGGGATGTTACAACCGCTTCCAATACCAGAATGGAAGTGGGATAACATTGCAATGGATTTTGTTAGCGGGCTGCTGAGGAGTCAAAAAGGGGAAGATACCGTATGGGTGATTATGGATCGCCTGACAAAGGTAGCTCACCTCTTACCCATTCGATCTACAGATCTTGTCGAGAAACTTGGAGAGTTATATGTCAAGGAAATTGTAACACTCCATGGTGGTCCCAGGACCATCGTGTCTGAGAGATTCGAGGTTCACTTCTCAGTTCTGGTAGAGTTTGCAGAAAGAGCTAGGAAGCAGACTCACCATGAGCACTGCATTCCATCCTCATACTGATGGGCAATCTGAGAGCGTCATTCAGATATTAGAAGATATGCTAATAGCGTGCGTCCTTAATTTCAAGGGCAACTGGAGCAAGTACCTATATTTAGCAGAGTTCGCCTACAATAACAGTTATCAGGCAAGCATACGAATGGCTCCATATGAAGCGCTCTAGGGCAGACCCTGTAGATCGTCATCTTGTTGGGCAGACTTCTAGGATCAGGTCCTCACAGGACCAGAACTAGTAAAAGAAATGAACACTCACGTAAAGAAGATTTAGAAGAGGCTAGTGACAGCTCAGAGTAGGCAGACAACCTATGTAGACAAAAAAGAAGACCTCTAGAATTTCAACTAGGCGATAGAGTTTTCCTGAAGATTAGTCCACAGAAAATGATTAGATGGTTTGGAATCAAGGGGAAGCTAGCACTGAGGTTTATTGGTCTGTTTAAGATACTCAAGCAGGTCGGTGAGTGTGCCTATGAGCTGGACATGCCAAATTGTATGTCCTCGATTCATAACGTATTCCATGTGTCGATGCTGCAGAAGTACAAGCCAGACCTATCACATGTCATACACTGGGAGGAGGTCGTACTTCGAGACAATGCAACTTACGAAGAACCAGCAGTCAGAATACTAGACCGTAAGGTGCAGAGTCTCAGGACCAAGGACATTCCATTGGTCAAGGTGTTGTGAAGACATCATGATTTGGAAGAGACGACCTAAGAGTTAGAGAGCGAGATGCAGACTAAATATCCAAGCCTCTTCACTAGGAACACCTGACAGGATAGCATCATGCAGGTGTTTGTACATTTAAATTTTGAGGACGAAATTTTTTTAAGGAGGGTAGATTATAATAGCCCAAATATTTGTAACGCGAGCACGTCGCAATGGAAAAAAATAAATATAATATATACATATTTTTTTGGTGAAAAAAAAATTATATATATATATATATACATTTTACTGATATATAAAAACATATATATTGAATATCATATGGTTAATAGAATGAATCAAAAAATCTGTTTGATAAAAAAAAGAAAAATAAAATCTTTATCATCTAAGTAAGCTCTTATATATAGGGAATTGCTTCATGCCTTGGTCACACACATACAAAGTGTACGAAAGAAAGAGAGAGCGAGCCCATTATTTTTCTTTTCTTTTCTTCATTCAAGTTTTAGAACAAAAAAAATATAGATTTTCATTCACGTTTTCTTTTTGGATTGGAGATTTAAAACCAGAAATTTTTCTGATGCGATCTGGAAATCTTTGTGTTGTTGATCCAACCGAGAGTGGAAGGAATTTCAGATCTGAAGGTGTATTTTTCAGATCTGAAGATTTTGGTTGTTGTTGAACAAAGGAAAGCAAAAAAGAATAGTCGCAGCTGTGTTTAGCATTGCACATAGAGGAAAAACGAAGGAAAAACACAACTAGTTGCCACTCCATTTTCCAAATATCGCCAGATCTGGTTTGAAGCATGTCGAACCCACAACGAACAACGATTGCCTCATTTTAATCACGAGATGGTTTGTGTTTGGTTCAGTGAATCACGATCTGCTTTGTGGCTGTTACTACTGTGAATCACGCTCTGCCTTTGTTCCTCGCACCAAACCACCACGATCTAGCTCGAATCTACACAAAATCGGCCATCACGTTCCAAATCTTGCTGGATTTACAAAAAAAATAGCCATCAATACATCCTCAAAGCTGCCGGATCTACTCTTTTCGTCACCAAAAACCCACTGCTGCAAGCTCAATCACACCAGATCTGAGTTGTTGTTCACCATGGTAAGCTGTTGTCTAACCGTGGTGTCTTCTGCTGCAGTCTGTGTTGGTGTATCTTTAGTTGTGCATGATTTTGTGGTGCAGCTGCTAGTACGTCTTCAGTTGGGCGTCTTCCTGTTGTTTGATGTCCGTCGTTTGCAGCAGTCCACCTCTTGCAAGACCGATCAATTGTTGGTGCGTGTGTGCGAAGAAGAAAAAAACGATGAGCAGCAAATTTCTACTACTGTTGTGTTCTAATAGCGTAGAGGAGGAGGAATATTATTTGCTACTACTACATCTTGCTGTCCACGCGAAGAAAAAAAGCAAAAAAAAAAAACCAAATCTGGTTTGCGTTCCGTACGAGCAGCCCCTTCGAAGTTGGTGAGCACGTTTTCAGCCATTAGAGTTTGATTTTCTAACTTTTGGTTGAATGTATTTTAATGGTGGATGCTTGTGTTGAATGCGACAGATTTAGGGCACTGAATCATAGTTTCGAAAGGGAACGAAAAGGATCAATCACAGCGAAGAGGTATAAAATGCACGTTTAAGAGTCCTAAATTTTTGATGGCTAGAAATTTATTTATTTTGTATTTTCTATGATTTTAGATGTGCGAAATGAAGTTAGGAAATTTAAGCCTCCAGTAGAAAAAAAATTGATGTGGAGAATGAAAAATATATATATGTGTAATTTTTGAGTCATGGAGGATGGAGATAAGAGTTGAGTCATTTTGGAAAATTATGGAATTCTAACATTTTTTAGAAAAAAAATTATTGATTAATCTTATATTCTTGAGTTGCATATAGTTAAATTAATTTCTGAATATGAATACGAAGGATGGAAATTAAAGGCATGAAAATAATTTCAGGTGGCAAATAATATTTTTAGAGATTAGCGTAGATTTTAGATTAAGAAGTCTTATTTTGTTCATAATAGAGTTACTTTTAATACGAATGTAAATATAAGAAATTAGCAATGTCCTATGGAAGTAGAAAATATTTACTTGAGGGTTGAAGGAAACTTTAAGAGATTTCTAGATGTTGAAAATTTAATTCATCTAAAGTGAAGTAAAAATAGGAAATTTTGGGTGAATAGGAGGAACTCGAAAATTAATTAATTAATTATCTTGATTTTTATTTCAGATTAAAATTGTTGAGGCGACGCGGAGGCGCAAATGACTCCAAAAACCAATGTGGGTGTGATTACTACACTCTTTATTATTATTTGGATTTTTAATCCTAAACATGATGATTGTTTATTTTAATTGCGCATTTAGGAGCATGCTAGGATTTATTGTTGAGTGATTATTGATTGTAATGATTGTCATGATATCATAACGTCCGGTTAGGTGCTTTCTAGAAATATAGATTGCTTAAATGATTTATATAATTTTAATTGCATAGGTTAGTACATGTTATGTTGTTGTGGATTGAAAACCTCATCTGTGAAACTAAAGAGGATTAAATTAAGACAAAAAGAACCACGTACCAGCGCGGTGACTGGCCTTAGGGTGTCATCGTGAGTGTCCTCAACTAGACTGGTAGTGAGCTGAATGTCACTTCAGACCTCAGGCCCCCGTCAGGGTCCCGAAAGGTAACCAGCCCTCGGGCGGTACCTCCGGATTTGCTCTCAGACCACAAAGGGGACACCGAGGCCACAAACCTTTCGATCTTACGACGAAAAATAATAAAGTGTTTGAAATGCCCTAATGTAATAAAAATGTTTGCATGTTTGGTATTTTGGTCTGAATAATGCTAGTGATGTGCGGTATGATCCACTGGGCTCTTGTAACATCTCGAAAAGTTCATATGAAATTTGAACTTTTACTTAGAAAATTATACAGAATTGACGAATAAAAAATTTTGGCAAGTCCTAGTTATCCAAATGAGGAGTAACAATTAATTTAGTGGATTTTTGGAAGAAAATTATGAATGTAATGTATATTATGGGATATCATAGCCAAAAATACAACGATATGTGTAATTTTTGATAAAAACAGGATTAGAAAGTCAATTGGGATTGAGATTTGGCAAAAAAAATTTAAAAAGAAAGCAAGAAATTCGGCTGAAAATTCAAAAATAAACTTAAAACACTGCAAACCATAGATCTGGAATCTGATATCACGATCTGACGGCTACGATCAGAACCACACATGCACGAGTGCACCAAATCATCAAGATCAAACGGCCAGAGATTCGCATACGAAACTCGAGGATGATCGTGCGGCCAAAATTGAATTCGTTGATCACGAACTGAGATCCACACACTGTGATCGAGGATCATCCGACGGTCCGATCGAAGGCGTTTTGGATTAATCACGAAATGTTGATGCGCTCGAAGAAAATCCAACGGTTAGATCGAAGACTCCGATTTTCGTTGATGGATTCAAGATTAATCTGACGGCCGATTTTAAAGGATCCGAAATTAAAACAAAAATTACGGGAAAATTATCAAAAAATACGAAAAAATAACAAAAATTACCGAAAAATAGGTTTCTAATTTCAAAACTTATTTCTAAAATTCAAAAAAATCCAAAAAATACTCATTTTGCTCTAAAAATTAGAAATTACAAAATTACGGAGAATTAGGGTGTTTTATTCAAAGAAGAACTCAAAACTTTCTAATTTTCTCCCTTTGAAAGCCTATATAAACCCCCGTAGGCTCTTAATTTCATTCATTCCAAAAATAAGAGTTAAAATTGTCTTCTATTTTCTAAGCCTTCTTCTTGGCATCTCTTTCCATCTTTCCTTCTTGTGTGTGTGAGAAGTTATTCTCTCGAATTGGGAAATTAAGTTGGGCGATCTTCATTGGCACTAGTACATGGGGGAATTGCTACCGAAATTTTGGCAAAAAGCGTTACAAGGTGGAAGTAATTTCTAGAACACCCTTCTGTTCTTATTTGAATTCATGGCATGTTCATTGTTGTGTGTTTTTCACTGAATTCAAATATTTTCAACTTCAGTTCTAGAATTTTAAATGTTTATTTCAGTATTTCAGTTTTGATTCATGTTTAAACAATCATATCATCCATGCCATGTTAGTATCATGCTCAGGCTTTTAGATTAAAGTATGATTCATGTTTTATGAGTGATTCATGAATTGACGGTATATTCTGAATTTTAGTTTGATTTCATATTCTGAAGTTTATTTTATGAGATCATGATATGAGAATTAATCTAAGACGATGGAGATAATAACCACGTACCATCATAGTGG
>JAJIYU010004477.1:0-24314 GCA_030144865.1 Tinospora cordifolia | reverse complement strand
CCCAAAGTTGAAGCAATAGTTCCCAATGCTCAAACACCAAGACAATCACCCAAGAAGAATCCCCAAACCAAGAACTTCTCATACTCAAGAGAGAAAAGAAAAGTGAGAAGGGGAGCCAAGAAGAGGGCTTGAAGCACAAGATGAAAACTCAACTCTTGTTGCTTGGGATGATTTGATTTGTGAGCATGGGGGGTTTATATAGAGTCCAAATTAGTGTAAAATGGTAAGTTTTTTGGTGGGAAAATTGCAAAAATTTAAATTTTCGTGCCCCCCAAGCATAGGAAATTAGCAAGTTGCATTGGAATTGGAAAACCAAGCTTATAGAAATTTTTTGGGAATTTTTTCATTTTTCTCAGATTTAATTTTGGATTTTTCATTTAATAAATCAAAGCTCAAATCTCAGCCGTTGGATTAACCTCGATCGCATCAACTGATCACACATTCATTTTTGCAGATGGATTTTCAACCGTTGGATCAGGCAAATTAAATCTCAGACGTTGGATCATTCTCGAGTAGCACGGTGGATCGCGATTATGAAAATGGATTTGATCTGGATGCTTGGATCAACCTCGAGCGCAGCGTTTGGTTCGCGATTGATCGAAACACGCTTTTCTGGACCGTTGATCAACCTCGATTACAGTACCGCATCGCAATTGAATTTAGCGAATTTACTGCGCACCGTTGATCATCTTCGAGTTGCGGTGTCAATCGCGATCGATCGATAACGAGTTCAATCAGAGCCCTCCGATCTTCTTCGAGGCACACATATCGCGATTAGAGAAAAACAAGTTTTATTTGGTCCGTTAGATTGACCTCGAGTTCTGTTTTCGGATTGATTTCGCAATTAACCTCTGCGCCCGTGATCTGGTCCGTTGGATTGAAATGATTGATTGTGGACCGTCAGATCTTCGTGATTTGGTGCTCCTGGATGTTGTTTAAGGCTTTGATCTCATTCGTTGGATTCTACAGATTCATTTTGAATCATTAGATGCAGTTTCTAATTATCAAATTGCTTTTCTAAACTGTAATTATCCGAAATTTTGCCAATTAAATACTTCCTAAATGATATAAACTTGATTTTCTTGTGTATTCCTTTCTATTTTGATGATTTGCTAATATGTTTCCCTTTCTAATTATTTAATATTGTATTTATTTGATATTTTTCTATTTCCTTAATATTTTAAATGCCAAAAATTAAATAATCTATATTTTTTATTTCTATGTATTTTTATTTATTTTTATATTCTATTTTCAGATAATAATTTATGAAATTATACATTAATGCTTTATTTATTATTAATAAATACGTGTACACTACATTTTTATTTATTTTTCTATGTACATATTTCCATAATATGTGGTATTTATTATGCTAACACACACCTTATTTATTTGCATATTAGCCAATATGTGTATCATTTCTATTTATTTCTTAAGCAATTCCTTAAATTTTATAATTAATTCTACTAAACCTTAATTTTCATTTAATTATCAAATAAAGGTCTTATTTGCTTAATTTTTCTATATCTCTAATATATTTTATTTTTCATGTGCCAACCCACAATTTGCATCCAAAATTTCTTAAAATCTTTGAAATTAATTTGTTCAACTTATTTTATTTATTAAATTTTTTTTTTTACAAAATTCTGGGGTATTACATCAACAACATAGAGCCGGGCTTAGTTCTGTCCTCAACCTTGATTTTGGTTTTGCCCCTGATTCTTCTATGGTTGGGGCTGTGGTTACTGTCTCTGTTGTGAACGACCATCTTGTCCACATGTTTGCGGCTGCTGAGGAAAAACTAGAGCTCTGTTAGGACAATTCTCGGCAATATGCCCCCTCTGGCGGCATAAGAAGCACAACCCTTGCCTCTTCGCCAACTCTCTCTGCTCGTCCCTAGCATGATCAGTTTGTGCCTGCTAGTTCTGTGACCTATTGTGATTCTGACGTGCTCGGTGCCCATCCTGCCTGTTCTACCTCTTCTACCTCTTCTGTGAGGCTCCTGCCGCTTGTTTCGACTGTGACTTCATTTTTCTATTCCTCAAGGCTTGTTCATACTCGAGATTTAGCTCGATCAGCTGTGCCCTTTCCACCGTTTCCTTAAGGGTGGTTAATCTCAACGAATGTATTATTTTTCGTATTTCTACCTTCAGTCCTACGTTAAACCTGTTTGCTTGGGACTGCTCATCCCTTACCAGTTTTGGGGCAAACCTCAACAATTCAGTAAATATCTGTTCGTACTTAGCTATAGTCATATTATTCTATGTTAGTCTGATGAACTTCGACTGTATTTGTTTTGTCTTTGCCATGGAGAAGAAATGTGAATAGAATAGAGTCTTAAACTTCTCCTAAGTCATAGTAGACACATCTATAGCAAGATCATTCATGACTATCTCCCACCAATGATAGGTGGGTCCCTCAAACTGGTGCACTACTAACGCAACTCTCCTAGTACCAGTTGCTCCTAAGGTATTCAAATGCTTGCTCGTCACAGTAAACCACATATCAGCAGCTATATGGTTAGCCAAACCCTCAAAAGTACTGGGTCATAGCTTTTGAAACTCTATCAACAAGTTCTTTTGTTCTATTTCATCTACAATTGATTGGTTTGCGCCACCAGACCATTAGGTAATGAAGCCTACTGAATTTGGGGTTGAGGCTGTGCCTGTGGCTATGGTTGTATTGGTCGCTGGTTCTGCATCTGTGCAAAGTTCTTCATGACCTTTGCCACCACCATGCTGAACAAATTCAGCTAACATATCTGTAGTCACCACCATCTTAGCTAGAATTGCTGCCACTGGCACTTCGTTCTCTCTCTGCCTAGATTCATCGATAATTTTGTAACACCCCAACCCCCACATTCTTTAAGTTTTGGACATACCACCATTATTTGACGGTGGACTTAACCATTTAGCGAGTTGGGTCATGTTACTTTACAAGTGACACACACTTGACTTTTTATTATTCAATACCTCATGCCTTAGAATAGATTCAAGAATACAAATATCATTCAATAAAAATCAAGGCAATTAGAGATAAATAAAAATTCAACTTCTTTATTCATAAAAAAAATACATAACTTTACAATGTAAACTATTACATTGTTGATCAAATAAATTCATAACCTCTAAAATAAAATAAAATTTCAGCGGAAGACTAATTCAAAATTGGGCAACATGCCCTTACATTAAAAAGAAACTTTTAAAAATAGAAACTTGCTAAACTAGAAACTATTCGAATTTCCATGGTCTTCATAGTTTAATTTCCTGAAAAAAAAAAGAGGAAGGGGTGAGCACAAAGCTCAGTGGATCCTTTTCAAACAACCATTTTTCAAATCCAAAACAATAACACATTCATATTTCGAACACTTGCATACATTAGGCGTTTCAAGCATCCATTTGTTTAAAGTTGAGATTTTAGACCAAAAGGGTTTTAAAGCCCTTGATGTTCTTAACAAAGTACCTCCTTAGAGTGAAATATGGCCTTCCTTAGCCAATTTCCTTAGACTTTTGTACTTCAAGGGACATTATCCACCAACCAAGTACTTTGGTCTTAAAACCAAATGAACTAATCATATGAAAAGAACATCCATAGCAACCAACATGTGTGCTATGATGGAACGTGGTTATTATCACCATCATCTTTGTTAAATCATATACTCTTGAATCATAAGATAAATTTCAGGACATTAAATTGAAATAAATAAATTCAGCATATGATCAAACTGAAAATTTAATCATGGAACATTCAAATCATGCATCATACTTTGAAATAAAACCTAAGCATGATACTACACATGGCATGATTGTTATGCATGCATAAATTCGAACAAAAACTGAAATATATTTTAGAATGTTTAAATTGAAATTATTCTTGATTTCAAAAGCCAAACAACCAATGAACATGTTAGAACTTTGAATTAAGAAAAAGGGGTGTAAGAGAAATCACTTCCACCTTGAGATGTAGTTTCCCCCAAAGTTTGGAGAAGATCTCCTAATGTTCAAGCACTACGAAAATCACCCAAGAAGAAGAATCTCCCAACCAAGAACTTCTCACACTCAAGAGGAAATAGAATGGTGAGAAGGGGAGCCAAGAAGAGGGCTTAGAGAACAAGATGACAATTCAACTCTTGTTTCTTGGGATGAGATGAATTGTGAGCATGGGGGGTGTTTATATATAGTTCAAAAGGGTAGAGAATGGCAAGTTTGTGGTGTTATCTTGTGGGAAACTTGCCAATTCTTCAAAATTTCTTGCCCCTCAAGCATAGGAAACTAGCAAGTGAGTTTGGAATTTGGAAACCAAGTTTTTAGAATTTTTTGAGTATTTTTTTTTGGATTTTCCTAGTTGATTTTCGTTTATTTATCGGAGCATTAGATCGTAGCCATCGGATCATCCTCAATCGCAGCACTGAATCGCGAATTTGTTTTGGCGCGTGCATCGTCAGGCGTTAGATTATTCTCGAGCGCAACATGACAGATCATGAAATCGAGAGGCTTTAATCTAGACGCTTGGATCGTCCTCGATCGCAGCACGACAGATCACGAAAAATGAAGCTCGCCCGGTCTGTCGGATGATCCTCGATCGTAGTACTCGTTTACCATCGTTGTTGAGCACCTCGATTTGGACCATTGATTTGGCTTATCAAGTTTGGGCCGTTGGATTTGCATGATTCGGTGCTCCTAGACGTACGATGCGAGCTTGATCTGAGCCGTTGGATTGCAGATCGTGAAGTTTGAGTGTTTCTGGCCGTTGGATGCAGTTTCTAATATCAAATTGTTTCTATTATCCGAGTTTTGCCACTTATAAAACAATCTTTCACCTTCTAATTTGTGTAACCAGCTCACATCCTTCTATTTATTGATTTGCTAATATTTTTTTCCTTTTTAATTATTTAATATTGCATTTATTAGATATTTTTCTATTTCTTTAATATCTTTAATACCAATAATTAATAAATCCTTATTTCTCTATATTTCTCATTTCTTCATTTCATATATTTTTCTATATATTTATTTTTATTTTTAGAGAAGCAAAAATAATTATATATGTATATATATATATATATATATACGTAGTTCACTCTTCTTACTTTATATTTGATAATTAATCTCATAATTGTTCCATTATTTGTATAATTATAAAATAATTCTTATACAAATAATATTTGATAATTCTACTTATCTTATATCATTTGCTAGATCATACTAATATTAAGATATCATTTTCTTCCAATTATTTAGAATTTTTCTCAATAAATCTTATAATTTCCACTCAAGAACTTTAAATTTTGCAACTTTATTTATTTTTTAAGTTATTTGACAAAATTATGAGGTATTACAAGTTTCATCCCTCATACCGTTACCCCTTGTTCTTACAATTATCTATAAGCCAAAAGTCATTTTAGTATCCATCAGTTCAATGTGATATTAATTCTAAAAATTTCAATACTCAAAGAGAATCATATGTAATCTCAATTCAATATGGGTTAAACAAACCCCTTTTATCTCAGAATCTGGATATTAAATGTTTTTGCAACTTGTGATAAGTGTCATCTTTCATATCTTTATTCATAGTTGTGATCCTATTGTCAGAATAACTTTTCTTGCGCCATGCGTGCTATCATGACTCTAGGTTCACGCCTCTAAGTTTTTGGTTGGTTTTATGGCTTATCAGTTTATGCTTCTAAGTCTGAAATTTGAAGTCTTCTTGCCGTCATGTTTGTTTTGGGTACAAGATTTTTGGTTTCATATAACAGTATTTAAAAATCATAACATCAAGTAACATGCAAACAAACATTCAATTAATCACACAATTGACGTCAGCATAGTGAAATTTATAAGCTTCCATCTGTGCCTCTAAGTTCAAGTGACCCATACACTCTTGCCCAATGACACAAGCTTCCACTCAAAAACCTTACCACACCCAAATAATGTTGCAAATGTCTCGATGACCAAAGTCTCTCAACTCCCACTATACTAGACTGTCCTATACCAGCCAAGCATATGAAAACAAGCTCTTCCAAAGTCACCGATTATTATACCCTGAAAACTCTGTACTTGATGAAATGAAATCTAATGTCTATTCAATAAAATTTGGGTACAAAATGAAATCAGGTTCATTTTAGGTCTAAATTTGGTAGGTTCTAAAACCTTCATTTAGTGACCTGTAGGACGCAAAATAACTTGAAATGAGGTAAGATAACATGAACCAACCACTTGGACAACATATCCAAAAATCAGCTTAATTGGTAAAGATTAGGGTTTCATTTGCCAAACACCATTTAGGGGAGTCCAAATTAGGAAAGAACTAAGAATAGGGGTCCTTTGGAAAATTGAAATGATCCAAAATGAAACAGGATGACATGAACGAACAAAATAGATGACATATCCAAAAATCAAGACAATTAGCCAAAATTAGGAATTTCATTTCTCTAGTGACTTCAATGGTTCTAAACAAAGAAATATACCTTAAATTTTTCATTAAGTTTATGTGATTTCAAAACTATAGGTTAAAAACCATAATTCTTTGTAAATAAGAAGATATTAATTTTTATTTAATTTTTGTGAACCCATGAATGCATGACCACCCCGAAGAATGTGCAAGTCACTTGGGTGGAATGCCATGATCATGTACCCAATTATATGAGACGAAATGCATTGTTTGGAAACCATAAAGAGTGGTTCCATGCAATTTGTGATGATTTGATGATTTAAAGAGATATAGAAAAGTTTCCTATATGCATGAGAACACTAAGGAAAGAAAATAGAAAGTATTTATGAGCTCAATTAAGAAAGGTATCTCATGTTGATTAAAGAGCCTAGATTGCAAGTTTGGAACCATGATCATGTGTCCATGAAATTTGGATCATGTACACACTAATCAACCATGCTAGATGTCCAAGGAAGAAATAAGAAAGTTTTCCCGTACTATACACACGTGGCACACAAGTAAATGAACTCAATTAGCAAGTTGCCTATGTGTGACACTTAAAAGAATAAAGGAAACAAAATCAGCAAGTAATCACATTATCTAAATCATGTGCATAAAGGAAAATAGGAAAGTTTTCTATTCAAATATACACTCACAAAGAGAAGGAAAGATTCCTTGCTCACAAGATTTCACCAAATTAGAAACTCGCATTTATGCTCCTTCATGATGCCAAAAAGAGGAAAAATCCAAGATATGTTCACATGTACACTAACTAAACTAGGTATGCTCACAAAATCTCTTCAAAGAGGATGTTCTAACTGATATGGGAACCATTCCAAATCTGATTCTATGGTCACACTTAAATAAGAAAACATATATATGCTCACAAATGAATAAAAAGCCTTAGTGGTTCTAATTTCCAAACCATGACACACTTGCCCTATTATATGCAAACCATCCGCTTGTGTGTTTGGAAAATTGCACAAACTTTGTGAGCTGCCCTGGTTGCCCAAAATTGCCCAAGACATCCCCTTATGCTCACTAAAAATCTATATAAACCCCCTCTAAGCTCCCATTCCTCTCATCCCAAGAACAAGAGTTCAGATTTTCTCTTGTTCTCTCTAAAACCTTCTTCTTGGCATCTCTTCTCACTTTTCTTTTCTTTTGTGCTCATAAGTGAGAAGCTTCAGTTTCAATATTATAGTGAGTTGATTTGAGTGATTTTTGTTGGTGTTTGGAAGTGCTTGGACATTGGGAACCTTTTCTGAATTTTTGGGAAAATACATCACAAAGTGGAGGGGATTTCTAGAACACTATCTTCTTATTTTAAATTCCTAGCATGTTCATGTATGTTCAGTTTAACATGTTTTCATGTTCTAATCACTCATGGGAGCATGCCATGTTTAGAATCCATATTTAGGATTTATTTTAAAGTTTCAAGCATGCCATATGATGCTCCCATGTTTTCTTGGTTGTTTAAAATTCTAAGATTTATATTGTGAAACTCTTTTCATGATTATGTGATTTTAAACATGAGAAAGTGAAGATAAGAACCACATACTATCATAATGACCCGTATGGGTGCTAGGGGTGCTCTTAACACATGCTTGGAGTGTGTGGTTGCAAAGTGGAACTAAGGGATACTTAGTATGTAGCATCCAATGGAAAGTAACAAAGAAATGTCTTTCTACCCTAAAGAGAAGTATTTAAATTAAGAACATCAAGGGAGTAGAGCCCCTTTCAGTCATAATGTCAACTTGAACCAATTTGATGTATGAATTACTTAATGTTTGAAAGTGTGTGAATTTAGATGTGTTAGAAATTTGAAATAATAAGCTAGTTGTTTGATAGATGATCGACTAGGTTGTGTGATCACCCCTCTTTATTTTTCAAGAAATTGAATTATGAAAACTATGGAAATCTGATAGTAGCTATATTTAGAAAGTTTCATTTTTAGTGTAAGGGCATGTCACCCAATTTTGAATAAGACTTTTGCTAAATTTTTATTTTAAAATTTTGAGTTATGTACTCTTGATTATGAATTCAATAATGTACTTCTTTATTTTCTTTAATAAATAAAGAGTTAAAAATATTACTTTTTCTACTTATAATCTTATTGAATTTAAAATTGATCAAATTGGGTGAGACACTCATGAAAGGTTCAATACAAGTTAGAATAAAGGAATCAAGATGCAAGTTGTTACTTGTAAATGTAACATAGGACCTGGCCCGCCTTGTGGACAAGTTCACTGAGAATGAAGTGGCCAAGTCCAATTGAGTATCTTGGGGGTTGGGGTGTTACACCGACCATTCACCAATCATGGCCCGTCAATTTTCAAGTCCAAGATTCCTCCATATCCCTAATTCTTATGAATCCCATACCACACAGAAACTAGGGATACAGGATCATCTCGATCTTGTGTCCTAACCAAACAAGTGTTTTGGTATTCATACATTTTCAATTTCTAACTCATGTCCTAAAAGTTTTATTCATGATCTACTGTGCCTCTTTGGCAACACCTAAGTCCTTACCTATGGTCTCTCTTCCTAGACTTAAGGTCTCAATACTTGTCTGAGCGATTCCTCCATCAAACCCACAACCGTCATCAACTTCAGGTACCACCATTGGTATATGAATATGCATCTAGCCTAGTACCTTCTGGTCTAAGCTCTCATCTCGGCCTTGGCTTCCACTGCCTAGGATCTCTTTATCTTTAGTAACATCTTGCTTAATACTCTATAGCCCAAGCTCATATCCAGCCTAGTAACCTATTGACTAAGCTCTGACACCACCTTTGGTATCAAAGTAACCATCTCGTTCTAGCCCAATAGCTACTGCCTAGGCTCTCCTTATCTTTTTGCCCAGTTGTCTACTAATTGAGCTCTGATTACCAACTTTGGTATTAGAGTAACCATCTAATTCTAGTCCAGTATATCTAAAAACTGAGCTCTGATATCAACTTTGTAACACCCTAGTTCTCGGTCCTTCGTTTCTATCATGTCTATCGTGCATGAGGGACATACCATTAAATGTTGGCATAAATATCATCTGTCGAGGACTGAGACGTTACTTTTCTCACATTCATTTCTCATCAAACATCATCTGGACTCACTAAGGAGTAACACATGGAAAGTAAGCAACTATCATCCATAGTTAAATCATTAACTTATATAGTTAAAATTTTAAATAAATGTGGAACAAGATTCCGACTAAAATATCTAGACATGGCCAATGAGGCTGGAATTTAAACTATAAAGAAAATTAATAACTCAAAACCACTCTAGAGGATCATACACATAGTCTAAATTAACTACCCAACAAAAGAATTCTAATAACAACCTCAACAGTGAGGTTTGCACCTCCTATAGTACTCTGTAGTACTATCAACATGAACCGCCTCAGGGGTCACCTAATATGAAGATGTGGGGAGAGCTCGAGAGCCTAGTGGATCATACACAATACATTAACTAGACTGAAGGGTCTAATCCTGGTGTTCTCTCATCATCATCATGTTGGAAAAGTCGAGGAAAATGCACTATATTCCATATTCCAATGGGATAGGGGCACACCCATTACCCAACCTGGGAACTAGGATCACACCCATAGTTCTATCATCGAGAACTAGAGGCAAACCCATCATTCCTTATCATGAGAACACCCACAGTGATCCCCCGTGGACCACAGCGATGATACATGGTTCAACTCTTAATTTATCCTATTTGAATATCCACAAACATCTCATAACAAGCACAAATATCATTTCTTCATGCATAAAGTATTATTGTACAATAAGGTAACCATGCTGATCATCTCATAGAATATACATAAAGCAATACTCATCACATGTTATAAAACATTGTAAACACCAAGCATGGACATATAATTCATATCAAATCTTGCATTCATGCATTCGTGCCATTCACAATTTATATAAACAAGATCCTAGCATGTTTCTAGGCATTCAGACAATGTAAACATCACATATTCAACATTAAAATTCAAATAATACTATGGAGCAAGGTAATCACTCCCACCTTGGTATTTCCTTCCCTTGCGCCTTTGCTTCGCACTGTATTAGCCTTGTCTTTCAATCTATAAGACTTAAAACCACATTACATGAGTTTGAAACATTCCCAAGGTCTCTTGAATTATAATGTAATGGTTCACTAACATTGATATCGTAAGGTGTACACATTCCACCATTTTTTTCCTTTGATTACCGTAGTCATTGGCTAGTTACCGCGGTAACCAGTGGGTTCGTGTGTTCAATGCTTTCATGTGCATTGTCTTGCTTGTGCTTTTCCGATGTTTTTAATACTCAAATACATGCACATTAAGCTTAAAACATACATCAAACTAAAAAAAGTTGTTATACCTTAAAACTCTTCACGTTTCCTCTTTGTTTCTCACCAAAACAAGGTTTTGCAACTGTCAAATTACTTAGGTTTCAAAGAAAAATGTTTTTACACTTAGGAAAATGATTTAAAATGCTAAGAACTTACGATTTCAAGTGGGTTTCTTGGTTTTACCTAAGCATAATGATTTGGAGCAATGCCTTAACTAATTTCCCTTCTTGTTGGGGTTGTTCTTCATGAATCTAGGCATTGAAAACCAATAGAGAAGGATTTGAACGAATATAAGTCAATCTAGAATGGTAGGGAAGGGAAGAAAATTCGATTGTTGGAAACTAGTATCGATTCTTGGAATTACAGTGACGATTAGGTTTTTTCGGCACACTGCACAAACTTATATAATTCACGTCTTACCAAGGTAACCAAAACCCTAGGTTTTCTACGTTTGAGTCAGATTATATTGGTAATCACACAAATGACTACAATAATCAGAACATTGTGATTTTGACTTTTTTTTAAGGTTTTAGTCTAATGAGTGGAGTAATCACATGAATAACCACGATAACCATTTGTGGTTCGCTCCGATTTGCCAATTCTTTTGTACATTGATTAAACATATCTTAAACCATATTTTCATGAGTTTTCCAAGGTTTATTATGCTTGAATTATTTTTATTTAAATTTACCAAAAATCTATAAAATTTTTGGGGTGTTACAACCGTAGTAGTCATGTGATTTCCATAAACTACATTTTGTTCATGTGTTTCTCGTTTCCTCTCATGCATGGCATTCCAATACATCAAATTGAAGATGCAAAAACATGTATGTCGATTTACCGAAGAGTTTTATACCTTATTCTTATTCGATGCACCCCTTGTTTGCTTCGGATAATGTCTTAGATGCCTTTTGATTCTAATATATGTATATGGATGGGGTGAGTATAACCAAAAATAATGCAAAATAATGATAGCAGAAATATATTTCGTGTGAACTAAACATATTACCTTTGTATTACAGTTCGGAATGCATCACAACTCAAATCCTCACTATTTGTGTAATTCTTCTTCGTTCCTTGGCTTGTGAGACAGTTAGGGAGGAGTAGGATAGATGAAACTCGACATAGAATGAGTGTGGGAGGAGGAAGAAAGTCGACAGACGACAACTGGTTTCAGCTTTGGGGGTGAGGTGTGAGATTTCAGTAAAAACAACTAAAATTAGGGTTTTGTGCGCAATGTTTAACCATATATATTCATGCATTACTGTGGTAACTCGATTTTCTACTACGGTTATCAAAACTACACCAGTTTTTCTAGGTTTACTCACACTACCACGATAATCCATGTGTGTTGATTCATTACCGTGTAAGTGTACCATGGTGATCAGAGGTTGCTGCTTTCTTTCATTTTGTGCAAGGTCCTATGTTTCATTCTGACTGGCTGATCCTTTTGTTCATCGATTATATGATTTATGCACAATAATTTAATGAATTTTCCAAGGTTTATTGTGCTTGAAATATTTTTTTTATTAGATTTTATTCATAAAATCACATACAAATTTTGGGGTATTACATTTAGATAGGGTCATTATACCTTCTTTGATCTATTGAATTCTCTAGTTGCTCCAAAAGAATGTCTATAAGTATGTTTTTGCCAGTGTTATGCAATATTTTGGTTTTTCCTCTTTCTTACTACTATGTTTGCTATGTGGGACAGTAGGGAACAAAAGAGTGCCAAGAAGATGGCTAGGAGAGCAAGAAGAGAAGAGAACTTATGCTTGATTGAGTAATGAGAATGGGGTGTTCATGCTAGGTTATATAGAGTTCAATTGGGTTGGGTTTAGGAACTTTGGTGTTGTTTCGTTACTAAAAAGCTTTCCTAAACTACTCCCCTTTCTATTTTATTTGTTTCTACACACAAATATTAGTAAGTGACAGTTTTAGCAATACATAATCTTTTTCGCGCAAGTTTTGACATATTACCACGTTGACTAGAATATATTGTTTTCATTGAATTTTCTGGGCAAAGGTGCACTACTACTGTAGAGGTTTCGAATTGTACATAGTTTGCTTTGTTATTTACATGTTTTTCACAATGTTTATTTTATTTTTTATTTAATTATTCAACAAAATTTTGGGGTATTATAGATTATGTCTAATCTTTTGTATTTTCTCATATTTTTCTTGTATGAAGACGAGGCCCAAGATTGATTTGTCACTAGTCTTGGCCCAACAAGCTGGTGATCTACATGGTTGGCCATATAATGCCTCAAATGCTTCCATTTTGATGCTCAGCTGGTAGTTGGTATTATAAGCAAACTAACACAAGGCCAAATGATTCTCCCAAATACCATCAAAGTCCAAAAGACAAGATCGCAACATGTCTTCCAAGATCTGGATCACTTGTTTAGACTAGCCAATCAATGTATGGATGGAATGTAATTGAATCTTTAATGCTTGCCGAAATTGGGAATGAGCCTAGACTCCCTTTCTAACATGATGGATAAGGGAACCCCATGAAGCATCATAATCTTTCTAATATAAAGTCGACTCAACCGCTCCATTGAATCCTTGCTATGCATATGGAAAAAGTGAGCTGACTTCGTCAAATGATACATAACTACCCAAATAGCATCACACCTTCGATGTGTACAGAGTAGTCCTATAACGAAGTCCATGGTGATATGTTCCTACTTCCACTCTAGTATACATAAGGCTATAAAGATCCATTGGGTCTCTAGTGCTCAAGCTTAACCTACTGGCACATATCACATCTCTAGATGAAGACTATTATGTCTCGTTTCATCTTGGGCCACCAATATGTGCATTTAGCATCTTAGTACATCTTATTGGCACCCAGATTAATAATGTATCTTAATTGATGTAGCTACTTTAGCATGTTACATCTCAAGCTATCATCATCTGATGCCCATATTCATCCTGTGAACATCAGTGCCCAACCACACAAGCTATGAGATATTAGTTAGTTTAATAGTTCACACATTGATATGGTTGATTTAAGCCTTTTTTATTCGATTTGGCTTTCGTAGATCGTGGTTGATTCCAAGGTTGATTTATGACTAATTAAGTGATTTAAGTTTTTGGAGTGTTACAAACAATTTCTCTAGATCTTTATGGAAAACTTGGTAGTTGTAAGTTCTAGTCCTAAGTTAGGTGATCATGCTCATGAGTCTTGACCCTTCGTGACGCATATGTAATAAACTTTCCCTCTTCATTAAAATTGCACAATACGCATTCCTTGATGCATCAATGTACATGATATAGCCAACTCCGTGTGTTTGGGCGGTCAGGATCGGTGTTTTGGTCAACCTCTTCTTTAGTTCATTAATTGTAGTCTTGCATTGGTTATCCCAAATAAATTTGGCACTTTTCTTTGTTAGCTTGGTTAAAGGTCCTATTAACTTGGAGAAATCTTGGAGGAATCACACGTAATACCTAGTTAATCTTGACAAGCTTTTACTTTCTGTAACCATCTTGGGTTACTTCCAATTCCTGAAAACTTCAACCTTTTCTAGGTCTATTCATATTCCTTCTGTAGAAACAACATGGTGTAAAAACTTGACCATCTTCATTCAAAATTCACATTTGTTGAACTTTGCATGCAATTGGTGGTATATGAGAGTTTCTAATACACTTTAAAATTATCCATGTGTTCTTCCTTAGACTTAAAGTAGATCAAAAGTTTGTAAACAAAAACCATTACAAACCAATCCAAGTAAGGTCTAAAAACATTGCTCATCAGTTCCATGAATGTTGCCAATGCATTAGTCAACCCAAATGTAACACCCCAAATCCCATGCCTCGGGCCCATGTTATTCGATTGTGTTTTACGTTATTTACTTTCCCTTTATGTTCTTATATCCTTGGGACATTCTAAATATTTAGAAATTCATGCCATAATTTGGAAAAACAATATTTATAAACATCTAAATAAAATAATTAATCATTAACCTGTTTCCTTTTTCATGAATAATAATATCAACACCATGATATAAAGAAAAATTCAATATCATTAATAAATTTAAAATTTAAATGGTACAATGCCTTTTGTTTATTACAGCAGAATAAGTCTCAAATAACTTCAAAATTTAAATAAAAATAACTTGGGCCAACAAGCCCTAAAATTTACTAAAATGTCTAAGAAAGATAATGTAATAGCCTAAAAAGTCTTGTACTTAATGAAATGAGAAATTCAATATCAATTTGATGAAATTTGGATAAGAAATGAAATTGGGTCCATTTCAGGGGCAAATTTAGCAGGTCTAAAATCCTTATTTAGGGACCCTTAGAACTTCAGAATGACCTGGAATTTTAGAAGATAACATGAACTAATGAACTGGACAAGATATTCAAAAATCAGCCCAATTGGCCAAGAATTGGGTTTTCATTTGCCTAATACCTTTCAGTGGAGTCTAAATTAGGAAAGTAAATGAAATGAAGATCACCCTAGTCAAAAAAATGGTTTGAAAATATATATTAGTCTACTATGAACACAATAATATAAATTAAAGTCCTAAATTCTTATTATATGAGGAGATATGAATTTTTATTAAATTAATGTGGACCCATGAATGCATGATCACCCACAAATGATCAAGTGCACCCATAGCCCATACACCCCAAAATCGGCCACATGCGTGAGTATGAGTATGCACACATGTGAAGGAACTTAAATAGCACTTTCTAAAAGTTTAATCCATGATCACAAGGAAACTCTAGCTGTCACACACAAGAAAAAACCAAAGAAACAAAAACACACTATCTTGGTGCCAAATGTGAGGATTACCATCATATCCTAGAACTTCAGAACCCAGCCCTCCACTTGTGATTTGTGTGCAAACCTAGCCATCACACATGAGGGAAAGCCCTAATCAAAGTTGCCAAAACCGTGGCCCTCTTGTGTTTTGAAAAATCTATATAAACCCCCCTTGTGCACACTTATTCTTCATCCCAAAGCAAAGAATTGACACTTCCCTTTTTACTTGTTCTAGCCCTCTTCTTGGCAACCTCTTCTCACCCTCTTGTGTTCTTGAATGATTTTTAGATAGAAGTTTGGATTTTAGATTTCTTTTATATTCTTGAAGTGCATAGAAGAAGAAAACCTCTATCAGATTTTCTACAAACAAGCAACTAAGGTGGATGAGATTTCCTACACTTCTACTTTACCAGTTTGAGTTTCTAGCATATTCGTGCATCTTTTATTTTTAGTTTAGTATGTTTATTTTCAGTTTCCTACATATGTCATCATGATTTAGATTTTGATTATCATGTATGCATGTTTTAAGTATTCATGACACCATGCCTTGCCTAGTTTTCATGCTTAGGTTTAATTTGAATTGTGAAGCATGCCATATATTATTTTCATGCTTTTTGAATGTTTTATTCTTAGTTTTAATATTATGATTTTGGATTCATGAATATGTGAGAAATAATTTTAAGACTTTGAAGTTTATGTACCGCGTATTGTCATAGTAATCTAAGTGATGCTATAGGTGTTCTTTACATATATTAACTGTATATGGGGCTCATCACTAGGTGTGGCTAGGTATAACCCAAAATACTTGGAATGTGGACATGAAATCCTTATTCCAATGGAATATTATAAGATGAATTGTCTTTCCATCCAAGACTAGAGTATTTTGATAAGAACATCAAGGGATTAGAACCCCTTTCAATATTTTATGTCAAAAATAACCAAAGATGTTGTTTGAATTGCCTAATTGTTTATGAGTGTTTGAATTTGGATATGCTTTTGATTTAAATTAGCAACTTAATTGTTTGGAGAATGATCCATTGGGCTAGGTGCTCACCTCTTTCCCTCTTAATTTTCAAGAAATTGAATCATGAAGACTACTAAGTATTTGATAAAATTTTAAATTTGGCAAATTTATATGTAAGGGCATGTTGCCCAAATTTTGATCACTTAAATTAAGACTTCTGCTAAATTTAACTTTACTTGTAATTTGAGACATATACTCTTTAGTTATTTGAAAATTCAAGAATGTACTTCTTTATTATAAAGATTTATGATTTTCTTTTATCTCCCATGTAATAGTCTTATTTAATTAAAGTTAAATTGTTTGGTTTGTGTGCTCATTATGAATTAATAAGACTTGAGATAATTGAAATAAAATGTGTTACAAGTTGTACACTTGTAAAAGTAACATGGCTTGACCTGCCTTGTGATTAGCTAAACAATCAAGTTTCGAGGGTCGGGGTGTTACAGGGGTGGTATCAGAGCCTAAGCATTAGATGTTGGCCCAAAGATTAGAATGTTTCCTCTGATACCAAAGGTGGTATTAGAGCTCAGTTATTAGAAACACTAGGCTAAAATAGAAAGTTAAGCCCAAACATGTGTTGTTGGGCTAGAATTAGAAAGTTTAATCTTATACCAATGGTGATATTAGGTTTAGAAAGTATTAACTCAATTAGGTTTGACCTATGGTTTGAGTTGAAATTTGAATGCCCTACCTTCTATTTTGAAATTGAAGACTATTTTGGAAAGCGTCTTCAAAAAGGAAGGATATGTTTTGAAATGTTTTGTTTGGATACAAAGACTACAAGTTGAGCTGACAGTGGTAAGCCTTGTCCCGAGTAAAGCTAAACATTGAAAAGTAGGTGGGTTATCTCGCCCTAGATAGCATAGTTGCAAAGGCAGACTTTGGTCTCGTCGTCCAATCAGGAGGTTGTCCCACTAGCTTGTACGAGTGGTCTAAGTTGAAGAACACCTTACTATCTATTAAAAAAAATTAGAAGGTAAAAAATTAGGGCAAGAAACTGACTAGAAGTTGAAAAAGATGTCAAATGTGGTGTGTTGACTAGACAGAGGTTGTGCGTTGATCAGATTAAAATCCTAGGTCTAGGGGAGTGACCTTAGGTAGAAACTTGTGTGGACTAGTGGATCAAAAGCATAAAAATTTAGGATATAAGTTTGAGACTAAAAATATGTGAAAATAGAATCTTTGTTTGGTATGGACACAAGATCGAGAAGATTCTATAGCTTTGGTTTCTATGTGGTATGGGACGCATAGGGATTTGGGGATATGAAGGAAGCCTGGACTAGTAGAAAGATGAACCATGTTTGGCAAACGATTGGTAACTTCTGAAGAACTTGTTTCTATATGCTTGGCTGGCATAGGACAATCACGTATAGTAGGCTCGGGAAACCTTGGTTATCAAGAAATTTGCGAAATTGTTTGGGTGTGGCAATATTTTGAGTGAAAGTTCAAGTGGAAGGCTAAAGTGGTATGGGACACTTGAACTTGGAAGTTTAGATGAAAGCTTGGAATTTTGCTATGTGTAACACCCTAACTCTCAATCGAACCTTTCATCACGTGTTGTGGGTCGTCAACCATTGAGAATCGGAATGCTACTAAAAATTTTCTTTTTGTTAAATTCTTTTCTTCGAAATCAAGTTTATGAGAAATAGTTCTTAGATAAATACCTGGAAATACAAATTTCACAAACAAAAGATCAAAATAACCTTTCTCTATGTTCATCGGAATTCATGTAACAAATAATGAAAAATCATCAGAGTAAATGCAATAGCGAATGAAAATTTCAAATTCATATGACACTGATTTAATCATTTGAAATCCAAAACCAAGATGATTACATATAAAATAGTGAAATTAAATTTTCAAATGAAAATTGCACGTGCAGTCAATTACAATGAAATAAATAAGATACAACCTCTAATGCCTCCTATCCCAGACGACCTCCTCCATGAGGTGTCCAATCAAAAGTGTGAGTCCCCTGACGTAGATTGTTGTGCACTATGTCTAAATGTTCCTTAAAAATGAATGGGAGTGAGCTCAAAAGCCCAGTGGATCATTCCTACACATCACACGCATTATATAAACCCAATCCAAAACATTACAAACACTTTCAAACATTAGGCCTTTCAAACATTCATTTGGTTTTAGTCGGAGTCTGATACTGGAAGAGGATTGAGATGCCTCTCGGTATTCCCTGTGATCTAAACCAGAAACACATCTCAGGTAATGCCCAAGGTCGGTTACCTATCAAAGTCACAATCTGAGAGAGTGTACTTGCTAGCACGAAGTACCATCTCTCAAAGACTTCTAGCTATCCCAGACAGCTCATGGTTGAGAATACCTACAATCTGCCTTTTAGCTCATCGATCTCAAGCAGCAGCATATAGGAGATACCATCTTGATCTGCTTTAAGCTCGTTGATCGCACCGGTACGTGGATTCTTAATAATCATTCATCTTATTTTAGTTTTACAATCAAATTCAATCACACCTAGCATCACACAATACAATAAAAAATTAAACAAATAATGCATGCTATTAAAAATAATCAAGTGCATGGTTAAATAATGAAATCTAAGTGCATAATTTGCTATTCATGCATGCAATGATTAATTAATCATTCATCACCCATCATTCAAGCATACCAAACAATTTCAATCAATTTTTGAATAAAATTCTAATAACCTAGAACTATTCAAGCAAATGCTTTGAATTTTAAATCTATATAATACGTATGAGCAAGGAAATTACGCCCACCTGATTCTGTCGATCCTCAGGGCGACCTTGCTTTCGTTCGAGATATTCAATACTCTAAAATGTAAAGATTTGAAATCTAATACTTAATAAAATTATTCTTCAGCTTAAATGATTCCTGAAATAATTATGAAATTTAAATTAAATGTATTCAGGTCAAAATAAGATTTCTAAAGGTGAAATAAAAATCATTTTCATTTATTTCTAGATTTTCAGTTTATATTAAAATTATGTTAAAAAATATTTTATGCTCATATTGTAGAAAAATAATATTTTTACTAATTTAAACTTTTAATAAAAAACTCTAAAATAAATTCTTAAGCTTCTACGATTTATTCACTTTCAAATGATTATTTAAATTAGAACTAATAATTTAAAACATTAAGACTTAGATTTGGTTCCAAAATAATTCATTCATGTTGAATAAATTTCATTTCAAATTAAAATAAGGTTTCTATATCTAAAGTTAACTTAATTCCAAAATATTTCTTTATCACGAGAAAAACTTCACAAATTTAGATAATCTATTCATATCATAATTAATTTAGTTATGAAAAAAATAAGACTTCTAAATGTTATAAGTTTAGTTTCAAGGCCTAAAATTTCATTATCTTCTTATAAAAATTTTAAAACTTCTAAAGGTTTATATATATTTTTTCATGTTTTTAACTAATTTGAGTTGTTAAATTTTAAACTTCTAATATTAAATAAAACTATTAATGTGTTGGAAAACTATTTTTCCAATCCTAATTTATAAGAATATTTAATTTAATTTTTTTATTAAATTAATTAATCCTCATGTTCCATAATTAATAAATAATCTAATATTAAATTTATTTAATTTGAATTATTAAATAGCTTTTCTAAACTAACTTTTGTAATTGTTTTAATTAATTTTTATTTGAATAAGAAGATTTTAATATTTTCTATTTGCATCTAGTTTCTAAATTTCTAATTTCATTTTGCTTTCGCATCTAAAATCATTTAATAATAATTTACATACTATCTAAAATTAAAAGTCCAAATTTTATCTCGTGTTATCTTCTTCGTACAAACGACGCCAACAACGAACTCACATCCAAACGAAATCACGTTCAGCAATTCATAGAAATGTAAACCATGCACAAGCCACATAGATTTCTCTCAGCTTGCTGACTTGGTCTATGGATCTGATTGACAAGAAGTGAGGCACTTTGGTGAGACGATCCACTATCACCCAAACAGTGTCTTCTCCTTTTTGGTTTCTGGGTAAACCACTGATGAAGTCCGTGGTAATGTTATCCCACTTCCGTTCAGGGATTGGGAGTGGTTGTAACATTCCAGTGGGTTTTCGGTGTTCTGTTTTTACTTGTTAACATGTTAAACACTTAGAGACATATTTGATTATGTTCCTTTTCATTCCTCTCCACCAGTAGGTGTTCCTGAGGTTCTGGTATATCTTATCCCTACTAGGGTGCATGGTATACTTAGTCTTACGAGCTTCATCAAGTATAACCTGCTTGTTCTATCCCTGCTGAGGTACATCCTTTCCCCAAGCCTTAGGATGTTTTCAATCTTGAAGTCAGTATGCTTTCCTTGCGTGACTCCTTTAATTAGTTAAGCAAGCCACTTGTCTTGCCTTTGTTCATCCCTGAACTGGTGTAATAGGTCCAGTTGGAAAGACATATTGTAAAGATAGGCTTCTTTTTCGTTAAGGTTTACACCCAACCTAAAATCTTCAATCAACTAGTACATCGGGCCTTTTTCTTCCTCCTGTTTATTGAACTTCCTATTCAAAGCATCAGCCACTACATTGGCCTTCCGTTGCCTGAGGTTCAACTTCTTCTGGGTGTAGATGTACATCAAGCTCTTGTGATCTGAAAACAGCTCAAATTTCTTACCATAAAGGTCCTCCACATCATTAGGGCAAAAATAATGGTTGTTAGCTCTAACTCGTGAGTAAAATAATTTCTCTCATGGACCTTCAGTTGTCTTGAGGTAAACGCGATGACTTGCTTTTCTTGCATTAGGACTGTGCCCAATCCACTTAGTAAGGCATCAATATACAGTGTGTAAGTAACACTAGGAGTTGGGGTGACTAGAACAGGAGCCGTAGTCAATATTGTCTTCAATTCTTGGAATGATTGTTCACATTTCTTATCCCATTGGAACTTAACTCCTTTTATGGTGAACTTAGTCATAGGTTATGCCAACTTAGAAAAGTCCTTAATGAACCATCTGTAGTAGCCTGCCAAGCCCAAAAAACTTCTAATTTTTGTTACTATCTTGGGTTGCTTCCAATTCATAACAGCTTCCACTTTCTTTGGATGTATAGAGATGCCTTTTCTTGACACTACGTGGCCAAGGAACTTGACCGTCCTCATCCAAAACTCGCACTTACTGAATTTAGCATATAGCTAGTTTCTTCTGAGAGTTTCTAGTATGATCCTCAAGTGTTCTAGGTGCTCAGCTTCTGACTTAGAGTAGATTAGGATATTATCCATGAATACCACTACAAACTAGTCAAGGTATTGTCTGAAAACTCGGTTTATCAAATCCATGAAGGCACCTCGGGTATTGGTCAAACAAAAGGGCATCACGGTGAACTTGAAGTGTCCATATCTTGTTCTAAAGGCAATCTTATGAATGTCAGACTCTTGAATCCTCAGCTGATGATATCCTGACCTAAGATCAATTTTAGAGAAATGAGTGGCTCTCATAATTGATCAAATAGGTCGTCAGTCCTTGGTAAATGATATTTATTCTTTACTGTAGCTGGATTCAACTTCTTGTAGTCGACACACAGTCACAAGGAACCATCCTTTTTTTTCACGAATAGTGCTGGGGCTCCCCAGGATGATTCACTGAGCCTAATGAAACCTTTCTCCCGGAGCTTGTTTAGTTGAGTTTTTAGCTCAATTAGTTCTGCTGGCACCATTCTATAAAGAGATATGGCTATAGGGTTTGTTCTAAGGTGAAGTTCAATCTTGAACTCTAACTCTATTGTTGGTGGTAGTCCAAGTAAGTCATTTAGGAACACATCCTCATACTCACTAACTACAGCTAGGTCGTGAATATTCTTCAAGTCAGTAGGTTCTTCTTAAGAGAGTTCCTCGAACTCATCTGTCTGCTTCAAACAATTCAACAAAGCTAGGGTAGGAGTCCTTGGTAGTCTTTGCATATCCCCATTAATTTTAAAGATCTCCCTATAAGGTAATGTTATGGCTACCCGTCTCTTAGGACAATCTATCTGGGCCTAGTACTGGTCTAACCAATCCATCCCCAAAATTACATCATAGCCATAGAAAGGTAGGGTATATAGGTCGACTGTTAAAAAGTTATCCCCAAACCTAAGGTCACAACTACACATCTTTTTTGAAGTCACAATGGTCCTTATTGGTGTGGACACATTCAAAGTCATAGGCATTGTTTTTGTCACAAGTTATAACCTATCAGCTAGTTTTTCAGAAATAAAAAATTTTGAGGCACCCGAGTCAAACAACAGTTTCACAGCAACATTAAACAATAGGAATGTACCTTGTACTACAGGGGCCTGGTCTTCCTGGGTTTCAACCGCGAGCATTCTAGCGTGGTTCTGACCACGACCTAGGTTTTGCCCTTGATTGGCATTCTGATTCTGTTTGGCTTGAGGACGCCAATTCTGACTTCCTCTCTGAGTATTCTATTGTTGCTGCTAGGAAGCTTGAGTTGGTGCAATTGGGCAATTTTTCGCCAAATGACCCTTCTGCTTGCATTCGAAACATAATCCCAGCCTCTTAGCTTCTACCCTTGACTCATCTTTGTTCTGCCCCTATTTATGTGGAGCCTTACCACTTTTGCATTTCTTCTGGGTCCCTTGTTGGTCCTTTCCATTTCTGTTCCACTTATTCTTTCCTCTCATCCTTTGTTCCAGTTTGAGCTCTTGTTCCAAGATTAAAGCTTATTCTACAACTTCTTTGTAGGTTTGGAGGCCCAATGCGATGATAACCTTTCAGATCTCGATCTTGAGACCTTGTGCAAATCTGTTGGCCTTCATTCTTTCTTCCCGGATTAGTTCTTGAGAAAATTTGGCTAGCTCAGTAAATTTCCTTTCGTATTCAGTTACTGTGAGATCCCTTTAGTTAAGTCTCACAAAGTCTTCTTGTAGCTTTCTGAGAGTTGCCTGTGGAAAGAATTTTTCATAAAATTTTTCTCTGAACACTCCCTAGGTCATGGTTACAACATCAATGTTGGGATCCATCTGCATCATCCTCCACCATCCACGGGCTGGTCCCTTGAAACGGTATGTGGCTAGTGCTACTCGTCTTGAACCCATCACCTTTAGCACATTTAGTAACTCTTCTATCTCCTGGTACCAATGATCAGCAGAGATGCAGTCAGTAGTTCCATCAAATGAGGGAGGGTGAAGCTTTTGCAAATCTAGTAGCATCTTCTTCTGTATTTCTTCTTTCAGGTCCTCTAGATTCCTTTGACGTTCTTGAGGTACTAGTGTTGGGACTTGGGCTATAATAGGCTCTAGATTCCTTCTTAGTTGATCTAGTACCCTCTATGACATTTCATTCATCATGGCTTCCATTCGTGCCTCCATTCATACCTCCATCCATGCCTCCATTCATGCCTTCATCAGTGCCTCCATCCCAACAGGCAATTCCTACTCTTGTTGTTCAATCTCTTCAGAGGTGGTGGATCGAGTTACATACCTCCTAGCTCCAGTCAGTTACTTGTAAAATTGAGTAGTGTAACACCCCAACCCCTACGTTCTTTAATTTTAGAGTTTGGACATAACCACCATTATTTTTTCGGTGGACTTAACCAATTGGCAGGTCGGGCCAGTGTTACTTTACAAGTGACACACACTTGACTTTCTATTTTTTTCAATACCACATGCCTTAGAATGAATTCAATAGTGCAATTTCACATTTATAAAATCAAGGCATTTAAAGGTAAAGAAAAATTCAAACTTCTTTATTAATAAAAGAAAGTACATAACTTTCTAATTCAAGAATAA